>DWJZ01003366.1:0-17235 GCA_018249125.1 Asbolis capucinus
AATTAGATCCAAAAAAATAGCTACTCAAAAACAGATATTTAGCACATATAAAATTGTGTTTTTAAGTTTGTTGATATTTAAATAGATTTTTGAAAATATTCAATGATTTATACGCCGATATACGAACTACACTCATACAGAAAAGATTACGTGTGTACTCGTATAGGGAAGGATAATTTTAGCAATATGAAACTCTGAGGAGGCACTATGTGTGATGATTATTGTTAGTGCGCTTTACCATCTAAGATCACATCGCCACTTACCACCAGATGGGATAGTGGGCAAGCACAAATTTATAGAAAGTAAAAAAAAAAAAATAATATGCAATGTGTGAATATTTAATGGTTTTAATTATTGAGTTATTTTTTTAAAGTTAATTAAAAAACAAATCGTAACAGAACGTACGATGAAACGTTTATGTGATAAATTTGAACTGTTTTTTTTCTCTGGGTGCACATTATTTAGAGACGCCACCATATTATTGTTTGGGGAAATACTGCATGACTTGCATAGAATTTGTTTTAGTAGATATTCCACAGTTGGATCTGTTCCTACCTTTGTATACTTAGAGTACAGATCGCCAACCTTTTCTTATATGGGGGCCACAAATGTTATAAGGATATTGCTGTGAGTGCGGCCCAAATAAAAATTAGAATCATAAACGTCAAGATGTGTCGTGTAAACTGTGTGTGGGCCGCAGTGGCATACGGCCGCATGCGACCTGCGAAGCGCTGGTTGCCGATCCCTGACTTAGAGCATAAATCTCTAAAATGTATAGGTTTATATATTTCCTAAATAAAAAAATCTTAGTCTTATTAATGGGTTAGTGCTAGTTAATTTTGCAGATGAACACAACTTAAAAGCTACAGACGAGTCAATTAATATACATAGATCTGGCAACACAGCTACAGAAGAAACATACGAGAGCCGGGTTATTATTACAAATCGATAATTGTACATCATTTAAATAGTCAATCAGTTATTGCGGAGCGGAGGACGTGAGCGCCGTAAATCTCCGGTGGCACAATAAACTGGTGGATTTCAATTAAACATAAATCTCTCATGACGCGCGGGTAATGGAGTCGAAACGCGCCATTCTTGAGGGAGCTATTTTCTTGTATGCAATTATCTGTCTATGGCACGTTTGTACGCGTGCTGCCATCTGTTAGTTGCGGCCGGGACTTTGATTTTAGGGTTAAGGTTAAGAAGTTTGTCGAATTTTATGTAAGTTAGTAATGCAAACTTAATAGTGTCTATGTAACGTTGTATATAAACTGCTTTAATTTCGTTTGTACATAACTTGGTTTAACTCGATAGGAGTATTCTATGATCAATAGGTATTAAAAAAGAAATTCTTTACATTTATTTTATATATTTGTTAAATATCAATTGTTGTGTTCAGGTAGCTTAGAATAGAAACTCCAATTCCATACTGGCTGAATAGTCGTAAGAGGTGGTAGAAGTCAGCTGCTTGGTGGTAGGACTTCGCATGATCCCGCTTCTACTTTTTTAGACTTTTTTTAAGTAGATGCGTTTTACCATCGAAGATTTCGTCGTTGTTTACCATCAGGTGGGATTATGATCACAAGCGATAACTTATATAAAGTAAAAAAAAAGTTGGTGTCGATGAAACGTCGTTACAATTGATGGTTGCATTGCATGCCAAGTCACCGGAGCAGTGGGATTTATTGAAAACCAAGCTCTGCTTATGATGTTGGTATCTCACTCTCTTGTTTATAACGACTGTGCTAGAATAAAAAACGCAAGAAGAAAACAAGATTTAATTAGAATTTTTGGATTTGCAAGTTTTTACCTGTCCAATAATATCGGTGATGCATTTGGTGTTATTGCTGACCATCAGGAAAGTCTGCTCGTTTGTCAACTAATTAAAAAATATAAGACGCAGGAACTTGGTGCTCTTTTCACAGATTATAAATATAGGTAACTAGTTTAATTTTACTAATACTACACATCATATAATTCTGTATATGCCATTGAAAATCTGTTTAGTTAGGATGTTTCATCAATTATATGCCTAACTATAAATGATGTAAGTAAAGAAGTACGTAATACAGAACAGTTAACAAAGCGATACGTTTTTTGGCAAAATTGATTGCTATGCGGTATGAAGACCTAAACATTCTGTAAAAATGATTGAAAGCGAAGTTTTTATTTTAGTAATCCGTGCACGTGATGCGTCCATGTTTAAAACAGTAAATTGAGACCGTCCGTAATCAAGCTCCCCGGGACGTCGTCAAGCGGACAAATAATTCTTTCGATTGTCCGCCATAATGGCATATTTTATCCTCATACACTCCTATTGAGCTCCTCGTATCGTACGTCTTGTCGTTAAGTACGTATCCATGAATAATATTAACCTCACTCATTTTCATCTCGTCCGGTCGCATAAAAACAAATATAGACGCATCGCCGCTAATGAAGAAATGACATTTATCGCCGAGGACTTAGGAGTCACAATCACCGCGGCCGCGCCCCGTGCCGTAGGTCAGTGCGAGCTTTAGCGCATCAATTTCCACAAATCCGTGTCAAGAATCGAACGTGACTTTAAAAAAACGAACCCACCCTCCCGACACGAAGCTTTATAAATAAGTCTGTTTCGTGTGATTATTTATTGGTCGCCGCGCGCCAGCCTCCGACGGCAAGTTAACGATGACGAATACGAGATACGTTTGTAAAAACCCCTTTTCAGTCTTGACGCGTGATATATTCCCGCGCGGGCGCGTTATAAAGAACGCGGCGGGGTGCGCGCGCGCGGCTCGCTGATTGGCCGCCGTAATGACTGCATGCGCGGACGTTCGATTCCCGCGCGCGCGCTCTGACTCGGAGTAATGATGGCAGCGCCGGCAAACCAATGACGGATGGCGGCCCTCGCGCCCCATTGTGTGGCTAATATACTTGTGCCAGATACTGATCTGTGGTAACGTGAACTCGCATACTCACAATGTTCTCGCCTTTGTTAGTGGAGCCGCGAGTCGCGACACCAGATGAACGCGCCCCTGATAACTCCATGACTGGCGTGTGCAATGGCGACTTGTGCTTGAATACATACGCTTATAGCTCTGTACTCTCCCTGAGATGCCTGCTTCCTACACGGATATGACAAGCACTTAAACGTCTACATCGACATAGTATTTACGAATAGGTTTAACTCATTCAGCTCTAACTTAAGGTACCCTCAAACAGAAAAGTACTTTTATCAATAAGACTCATAACTTGAAAGTCTCTTAGGAAGGAGTTAAGAATCTAAGACCGTTGTGGAACCGCTTACTGTGCTCATTCAAGGTTGATGTTCTGAACTGTTCTGTAAAAATGTGTAATTAAGGACGAAATCTGGACTATTTACGAAGAAGTCTCCAAAATCGGTAAAATAATTGACAGATTGTGAGTACCCGTTTGCAGTAAAATGTTAAATCTCAAAGAACATTTTAGTGTACTGGCCATATTTGATACAAGGTAACATAATCCACATATTTCCTTACTTAAACCAAAATTTGAAACGAAATGCATACACAATTTGTCAAATACTCCTGTCGGTCGCTTGTAACGTATCGCTCTATCCCAAGAGGAGCATTCATTGACCAGTCCACAGGCAAGTTAGCAAAGTTCCGTGGTTCGGGACACATAATTAGGATTCCGATTTGACCAATGTACTTACAATGTACGCTCGATGTGTCGTTTAATATTGCTACACCGATACTTCACACACACACACTCACACACAACATGCAAAAAAAATGTCTCGTGAATAGTTTTTAATATTACTATTATCTGTTGTTATTTTACTTTAATTTCTTGTATAATTTTAATCTTAAATTAAACGCTTTGTTTTGTTTTATATGGAATGTTATGTAATTCTGCTTAATTTTAATTAATTTCTAAATTTATGAATATAATTAATTGTAATTAATCAATTGTCTGATATGGATGTAAAAGTTTGCAACACAGTTTGTACTGTAGTATATATATATTTACACATATTGAAGCTGAAATTACAATAATGATGAATAAAAAAAAAAAGAAAATGTACAAATGTTTTATTGGTATGTGATGTGTAAGGTATCAACTTTTTAAAACAATACAATGTACGTGTACAACTTGAATCAAGTTCTTAAACTACGAATTTTTGATTACCGTTAGCTTAAGTCTCTTAGAATACAACTGATATATGGCACGCGGGCCATTTTTTTTAGAACTAATCGGCTGACTAGTCGGCCAGGACGATAAATGAAGCCAAAAAAAATTAAAAACTCGTAAACAAAACAAAAGTACTCGTAAACATATAGAGTAAGTAACCGAATAGTCTACACTCTTTGCCGACTATGATCGTGGCTGACTAGTCGGTGATGCAAAATTTGTGCTACAAAATCAACAAAGATTTAAATCCGATTTGTAGGACTAAATATCCAATGGTCGATGGACTCGAATGAGGTCGAGAGATGATGAGTTAGGTAATAATTGGGTTAAAGAAATCTCAAAACGCCAATAGATCATGTCTGGAGTTGTGACGCGCCGCACCATCCTGGCACCACTAATGAATCGTTGTCCCTGGAGTCCGGGTCCTGTCCGCTGTCCACTGCGGTCTTGGACTGTGATGGATCTAATAAGTCATTCTTTTTTGCACCCTGTTGTATCCGTACTTCAATAGTTCAATATGTTTAAGTACCACGATATGACCTTATTATGGAAATTAGGATAAATAAATAATATTTTTTTTCGCTAAGTACATTGAGTGTCTACATTTATTTTTTGGACCAGCAGCATAACATATAGTGACACATTTGTTACACATATCCGGTTGGTTAATATTTTACTTTCTAGTAAATCTCGGTAACTACAGCATGCCTACTAAAAATAGATACTTTCAATTAAATTGAATTAAAGAAAATATTCATTTACAAATATTAAAATAGTAAATATTCTTAACAATTACAGCAAAAAAAAGATATAATATTAGAATTAACATTAGAAATTGAATGACAAAAATTATTTTGTATGAGCAATAAAAAATAACATGAAGACTAAACATTAAAATGAGATTAATTAAAATTACGCAAATTTAAAATTAAATAACAAATTAGCTCAAGTAATCAGATCATCATTAATATCAGAATAATTTATAATAATAAAATATCATAATAACTAATAGTAATCATAATTATTAATAGTATGACATTAAAATTATAGCTACAATTAAAATATTCATGAATGTCAAATATTCAAATAGTCCAATATTCATGATTACAAGTCAGGATACACCAACTTGTGCTTGACCCTAAAATAAGATATACTATCAGAATGGTTGTCAAGATACGGATTTTACCAAGGGGCACATTGATTATAATTGCATCGACAAGTAAATCAAACAATTGTACATCACTATAGAAAACAAAATATAATTTTCGTGGACTGGAAGTGTAACAACCGGCCCATTTCTTTTTCACGTCAATGTAGATCACTGCCGAGTAGAATGGGCCCCTGTGGGAATCTTTGTTCTATTTAAAAAATCTTTACATAGCTAATGTATGTATATGACGCGATGTCGAAAATTCACCGTATCCAAAACTTAATTGAATATTGTTTCTGCTAACAACACATTATCATGTTGGTATAGCAAAATTATTTAACACTAGCAACCGCCCTGATTTCGCTTCGGAAGACCCAACAAGGTTACCACAAAAAAGTAGTTATTGTAACATAACTGTAAGAGTCCAGATTTATTTATAGTTATCGATGTCCTCTATATAATAGTACATCACTTTGCTCTATTGCCAATAATTTTAGCAGTGTACGCGATATAAGAATATACTTTGGTATTTTTCCACACGTTGGGTTACATTGTTGAAGTTTTCTTAAACACCCCTAACTGAAATTTTGGAAAAATGTGTCACATGTAGATGTAATTTTCACAATTTAAATTTTTTTAGGCGCTCTGTGAGTGCGTTATGAAAATCATTTGACCTCGTGAAATATGAGGAACAGTTTTATTCTGAATTTACGCTTATAACACAAAGTGATACAACATATATATCTACGATTAAAAAGACCTGGAATTAAATGTAAAAATCAAATGTTTGGTAAGCCGGCGCTCTTCTTTCATGAGCTAATTATAAGAGTTATTCAACAATATTGACAGCGCCCTAAGTTCCAGTCACCGTGGGCATTCAGAGCACCTTACCAGAGATTTACGACGTCCACATTACATAATGTAATGACTATGAGCCGGTTGTCCGTCTGGTCATTACAATAAGCGATATTAAAGCATTACCCACCAGCTTGGGAGGGAATCAATTATAATTCCCATTAGATTTAGGCGGGGCCGGTAGATTTATGGGCGCGTCTGAAGAATGCAACGCGTACACACCTTGTCCGGCAACTGTTCGCGATCTAGCGGGGCTCATCCTCGGTGCCCGCCTGGGACCTGGCTATTGATGTGTAATTGAACAACTGATTAATGCGCTAATTGTAGCTTGTACGAGGCTGATAGCATCGTCTTACGTTCGCGGAGAAATAGTCTTTCGTTCATAAGGCGTCTTCACGAGACGTGGTAGTAGTTAACGGTGCGTGGAATAAATATCGAAGACGGAAAACATTAAGGGCGTAACTATTTAAAAAAGGGTGATCAACCTCTTTGA
Organism: Asbolis capucinus; assembly: GCA_018249125.1. Classification (NCBI taxonomy): domain Eukaryota; kingdom Metazoa; phylum Arthropoda; class Insecta; order Lepidoptera; family Hesperiidae; genus Asbolis; species Asbolis capucinus. The sequence goes on from DWJZ01003366.1 coordinate 6,654, forward strand.
CAGTCGGGCCAAACTCAGGAACATCTGAGGAACAACTCAACACCGATAATTCTCAATAATCACTTTCAGGACTTTCATAATAAAATAGTTCTAAAAACTTGTTTGCTCGGGCCATTTAAAACCCGATCGCGGGCCACAGTAGGACCCGCGGGCTTGGTACTGAGCACCTTTGCTTTAAAGTAACATATGAGTTATGCCCTTATTATTTACCGCGTCGATATCTACTTTGGTACTTTGATTGATTTATTCATCATCATCATCGTCATTGCAACCCTTAACTGTCCCACTACTGGGCTCGAGTCTCCACTCATAATATGACGGGTACATAGTCCACCACGCTGGCCAAGTGCGAATTGATTCTTATTAAATTTGCTTAATTGACAAAAATCTTATTTATTTCTTTGTAGTCAATTATGTCTAAAGTATACTCCCGTCCTTATATCGGGACGGACTAGCAGAGTCCACGTGTCATCTCAGTTACGAATATTGTATAACGAAAATTGAACTAGGTATAGGATTATCTGTTCGAGGGTAAATTCAAAAAGGCGACGAAGGTGACAGCGTGTCAGGGCGTCAGGCGCGGATCGATGTCGACGTCGTTATTCGGCCGTCAGCCTTTGACGACGTCGCGGCCGGCGTCGTGCGGCGTCGCGGCTCGTGCGGCGCGGCACTCGCGGCTTGCAGCTTGCGGCCGACCGAATCATATTTTTCTCTTTTTAGTAATAATCGTCGGTAACAATTACAATGCAAATACAAAATAAAGGTTGTAAAAACTGATTTTTAATTCCAATGTATGTTGAATGTGTGCACTGAATTTAAAATAGGTAATGGTGTTCCTATTTCCTATTTTAATTATTTAGATCAGAATTTCCAAATCTTTTTTCTCATATATGAACTTGCTTGCCTTTCTCCCTCATTTTTTTCTTGCATTTCTCCCACATTCAAACATGTTCCAAATGTAAAAATTGATGAAAAGGATTAATAAAGCTTCAAAGCGGTTTTTTTATTTTCATTAGTATGACTTTTCATCGAAATTTTGAAAAATTTAGACTGGTTTTGTCATATCAAGGTAGACCACATCGAGTCTCACGTGCCTCCAGAATGTCTTCACGACTAATCTAGAGATACATTTTGTTTTTTTATAACCCCTTAAAACCCAACAGTTACACGGCAAACTGACTTGGCAAAACTCTTTTATAAGCATGCTTTCCACCATTAAATAAATCGAAATTAAACAAATTTATACCATAGGAATTTCAAGACTTCGGTCTTTTAACTTAACTTGCTTTATAAAATCCCAATTTTATGTTTTCAGTTTTAATTTTCCAAACCTTAAAATTGGATTAAATGTTGGCAAGTTTTAATCTGTATAACGTCAATAACGAGGCGTCAGTTTGTCGCGTCATTTGTCAGCTCTTTGTCGCCGACGTGAGTGGCACCTGTCTTGCCACGTCACATTATTACTGGAAGTCGCTTGAAACTCGAATCTAACGTCTATCTTGTAAAAAATCATGACAGAAATTGTGAACAAAAATAATAAAAAACATCATCAAAATTATTTAAAATACATATTATATCCGTGGATCAATATTTGTTTAATGTGTTTCATATCTTGCCCTACTTGTGGGCACGGAAGTCTCGTGATAACCACATTCGACCCGGCATCTCCCAAAGTTAGTCGGTTGCCTACCTTAATTTGTCTACTGACTTAAATGACTAAACATCATCACAATTTTAAAGGAAGCAAATGATGTCAAATTATGAGTGCAGTGCGACGACGTAATGCAGTTCATTTAAATGTTGTTTGTTTCTTTGTAATTGATGTACAACTCCTTGACGTGTTTTATTGAGGGCCGAAGCCCGAAAGAAAAATGAATACCTTGCTTGATAAATTCAAACCGGACCGAACTAAATGAAACTGGTAGTTTTCAAGGTTAAGTAGATAATTGAAATTTAATTTTTTTTATACCTTAGTGCACTATTTTATAGGGCCTTTCCCATTCGCAACGTGTAGCTGCTAATTACTCACAAATTTGGTATTTTTTTTCTAAACATATTTGTTTTGCATAAATTCGGAGATCGTTAGTAGTGATGTGATTGGACAGGTGAACCTCGCGTTATTAATGACGTCTGGTCTAGTTCATATAGATATGCATAGTTGCCCGTGTTTTCTTCCTTTGTTGTATCGATGTTTCGGTGCTGTTGACATCGACACAGCGCCTTTAAACACCCGAAGAAAGTTCACTTCGCTATTCATTATTTATGTACCGTCATAATGCAGCAATTCCTTTCTTGAATTCCTAACTAAGTTGTCAACGAATAAAACAATCACATTCTCCTCCAATACAGCTGGAAACTGTTAACACTAATAGAGTGATAGATCGCCTTATGCTAATGTCTATTGCAACAAAGTTCCGCAGTAATGAGTCCACGGCGACTTGCATACATTATCGATCAACACGAAACAAAGTATTCCGAGCTGAAATAATTCGCATTCGAAACTTATTTTATGCCCCAGTTCACTGTGACGGTCTGCGAGACGTCACCGCTTAATATCTGTGCACCACGCGATTAACGAGTTATTTCCACCCCGCGACGATGTCACCACCCCATCCCGCCCCGACCATCTATCTTGGAGTTGTATCTTCACCTTTGGATTTATGTGCTTTTAACTTCGCAGATGCTGTCGCCGCGAGACGACGAAGATGACGACAGCCACTTGTGCATCAAGTGCAACGCTACGATCGTTGGTCTGGACAATTATGTGAAACATAGAAAGCAAAGATGCGGCAAGATAAAAAATGTAATCAAGCCCGAATTACCTCCGATAGACACTTTAGAGCCATCATACAGTTTGGGCGCCGATGTCTTCTTCCAATCATTGGAATTGCAGAGTAGCGTAAAGAAGTCTTCCTTGTCGCGACTTACTCCTCCGACATCAATCTCAAAAAGTAATGTTGACAGAAAATCTCTATCAGTTCCATCGACTTCTAGGGACAACCCTAGAATGAGTCCTCTTGAAAACAATTTAAGAGGTGAAGATTGGATCGGTGGCCATAGTTTGCGCATTGGATGTAATGAGGATAACCAAACGAAGCTAATCAATGCTGTAGCTAGCATTAGTGGTACAGTAAAAAAGGAGGTTCAGTCTGTTTCATACAGTATAGGTGCATACAATGATTACAAAGGTGAAGATGACTCTGAAGAATCTGAAGATTCCGAAGAAGAAGATGACGAAGAAACCGGACAGGCAAGCAAATGGAAGCCTCCACCGAACTATACTGGAGGTAAATGGCGGCCAGCATCTCCTGAACACGAAGAATGGGATATTAGGGAAGAACAAGAACATACTGGTGGGAAATGGAAACCATTAAACATAGCTGATGGGAATGATCGTGATGAAGACTATGATGCTCCGCCTCCTGGCCACACTAAGGGAAAGTGGATACCAGGAGCTCACGAAAAAACACAAATCATGCAAACAACTATTCAAAGAAAAGGAGCCGTACAATATTGGTGCGGACCGTGTAACAGACGCCTTGGCTCTAGAGCCATTTATGATAAGCATTTGATGTCTAATTTACACAAAAGGAAGGTGCTACCCGAACAAGAGCTAGAATTTTCGGGGCATTTGGAACCAATTGAAAACATTTCTGATAAAAGAATACCTCGTCCCTCCCTATTTGTTAACGACAGTATATATTCTCATCCACAAAGAAAACGTCAAAAACTATCAGAAACAATATCAAATTCAAAGATTGAAAAGAAAAAGCGAAAACGTAAGCCTTTCTTCGTTCAATGTTCTGGTTGTAGATCTCGAGTGAGATTACATTTTATGGGTAAACATCTTATATCCCATTATCACTTTAGAAAAGCTGCAAATACGCATAGCAGTGTTTACAGACAGCTAATATTAGATAATATAGATGCTATCGTGCACCAGTCCCCATTCCAATGTAGTCCTTGTAAGTTCTATACAAATTGGTTCCCAAATTTCATGCAACACTGGCTGTCTGAAGAACATGAAAATAAGATGATGACAATTGATGGACGATATTGGTGTTCCTTTTGCAAATATGAGTGCGAAACATCGCAAGAGATGTCTGATCACTTAACAAGCTCTGAACACGGTGAAGTCATCGCTGTCATAAACAGATCAATGCCCATTATTATTAGAAAAAAGACTATTCTCCGCTGTGAGACTTGTTCAAAAGAATTTCGATATAACATGGAGATAAAGCAGCATTGCACGAAAACAGGCCATGATTTAGCGCATTCGGCTTCCGATAATTATCAGGAATTACACAAATGTCAACATTGTAAAGAAAAGTTTAAAACTTCCTTAACTTTAGCTGCGCATCTTAAATCAAAACATAAGCAAAAAGCTTGTTTTTGTCTTGTATGTGGATTGACTTTCACGACTTCAGAAGAAGCTAAAAGACATCGTCAAACTTCGGAGCATCGAATAAAACGGAAAGAAAATATGAAAAAACGTGGTATTTCTGTTAAAGATTGGACAAAAAAGTGCCCGTATTGCACTGAAGAGCTCATTTTGAATAACTTATTGGAACTTAAAGATCATATACGAAGAGTACATCCTAATCTTAAAAAAAGGTAACGTATGATTACAATTTAACATATATTTTGATTAAACAGGACCATTGCCTTATTCATTTATTTATACCTATTGTTTTCAGATGCCCGAAGTGCGGAAAATCATTCGTATTTTCCCAAGAAGTAAGCCGCCATATAAAAGAAAATGCGTGTCAGTTCCCAAGTGAAAGAAACCTTAATTCTTCACTAATTTGGAACTGCAGTCAATGCCTGTTTACTACAGATTCCCAGGCGGAATGTTTGTTCCATGAAGTATTACATTCGGATCCGATCACAGAAACTTCAAAGACTGGTCAAAATTTGGTTTCCAAATATCCTTGCCCCATTTGCCATAAAACATTCAAAAAACCTTCGCTCCGCACGCATTTGAGGCAGCATACCTACGAAAGACCGTTTATTTGTTCAGTGTGTGGAGCTAATTTCACAAGACAATGTAGTTTGACAAATCATGTAAAAAATGAACATTCCAAAGAAAAAGATGTCAAATATACGGCAGACTGTGACAAGAACATAGCAGAACATACGTGTCCAAAATGTAAAAAGAAATTTTCTAATCAGTGAGTACCTACACAAATTTTCTTACTACTTTATATTCTCGTCGATAATTCACCTTATTCTCTCCGTGCCAGTTGTTGTAACAAGATGCGAGAGGTTCAGATATTTTGAACTCGTCAGCGAAAGACATCTCACGCGCAATGTGGTGAAGCCGTAAATCAGTTGTTGTTCGCGGTGGGCTCGGCTGGTTATCAAAAATAAACCGAGCATCGGTCCGAGTCACCCGTCAACATCAATTTGCGGCAATAACGGCGCGCGCGGCGGATGCGTCCATGTCTCCCGTCACACAACTCCTTCACAAATATCGGGAAACATTCATAATTTGACACGAGAGCTTTGATAGTACGCCGGCGCGACGCATTCCGCCGCCCAGTGTTGCCAACGATGACGTTTTTATTCCCAGCTGTCATAAATTCCCCCCCGGATGCTCAGTATTTTGAGCGACGCCGGATCAAAATATTAGTGGAGTGCAGAAACACGACGACACTTTGATTTTATCGTACGCACGTGTTCGTATTATAACTTACGCGGATTTGCAGGTTGATGTGAGCTGATTGCGCTGAATCGCCCGTTTGTTTACTGTAAGAAGCTTCGGTCTCATTTATGACAACCCAAATACCTCCACGTTATTTAAAGTGATGTAACATTTATCTTGTCACTTTTTGATTGTAACTCATAATGAAATAGAGCATCACCTCTGATGTGCGATCAGTATATTTTGCCCTGATTTCTAATTTCAACGTTTAGCGCTACACATCAAATCAAGCAGTTGACGAAAGACCGGATTCTTAAACAAAAATAACTTCGATTTCAAAACCAGCATCTCATTTTATATCGCGGTATTTAATGATGCACGTGGAAGTTTGCAAAATGAATTTTGATACTTTTATTCACTCTGAACAATCTCATTTTAGTTTTTAATTCATACAGACCCACTGCAATTGAATTGCAAGTGAAATCACCGGTAGTATCCTAGCAGAATAAATGGGTTCATAGTAGCATCCGAGTCCGCAAGCCCTAAGATCTAATTCAGACCGCATCATGAATCAGGCGGGCACCTCAATAGCCCAAGTTCGAGCATATCGCGGCCATTCCACCACTGATGAGCCAAGTTAAACAATATCTTATGCGTTATTGCGACTGCATTAATGCACTCGCCACTCCAACGCCCTCTGTTGGAAACTCAAGTACCTACCCGCCAAGTGTGAAAACATTTGCTAGCTATTTGAATATTCTATATTTACCAAAAAACTTTTTAATCTTCCTTATGTTATAATATTTCGGTAAATGGACCCAAGGCTACCTGCATGCAGCTAAAAATACCTATTATTTTTGCCATTATTCATGTCGCAATTATTTTTGCCATTATTACTTGTTGGTTTAAGTTAGCGACACCCTAATATAAATTTATAGACTTTGGCTTTTATAAATTTATAAATGTTACGTGAATAATATTATAACATAATCCCGAATGTGTCTATCGAATAGGATTGTTGCAAATTTATATAATTGTTATCTAATTAAAAGTGATTTCTATGACCTCCGTAGGTCACCTAAGAAGTTAGCAGCTGCCGACGTAGCAGCAGGTAGACAGCTGGCACTGTAGACGACTTGCACATTAATAAAAGCAAAGCTAGCCGTTTTGACCGCTCGAGTGTTGCAAATCGGCTGACTGGCATATTCCCAAGTCCTAAGAGAGCGAAATCACTTTTTTGTTCATCACACTCGTTAGAGCGGAGCATTCCTTGGGCTCTGCAGTGCCTGAACTCGACCCACTCGTAATTACTCGCTCGTATTTATCGCCTGTTTAGCAGATTTAGTGCAGACAGAATGCTCGCTCGAAACACCTTCATGGGGACACTTTGTTGCCTTTTAACATTTTTGAGCATACAACTGGACTAAATTTATGGGATCGGTAAAGTATCGTGGATGATAATAAGGTTGTAAAAAATCGTATGCAATGATGGATTATTACAAGTCTAGGATATCAATCCGCGGTTTGAGCGATGGATGTTGGTAGAAGGAATTTTAATCAACAGGACTGTCTAATAGCTAGCTAGGTATGTAAGGTAAGGTGAAACTCTCAGTAGAAAGCCATGCGTTTACCATGCGGTCGGCAATAAAAACTAGGAGTTGCTCGAGATGCAGTAAATATCCAGTAATATTTTTTTATATATATCTGTTTTTTACTTTTTCAGAGTTTCTTTTAATCAACACTGTAAGATATGCAACAGAGAAGAGAAAAAATGTCCATACGAAGAATGTACTTATGTAGGTTCTACTCCTGAAAGTGTTATAAGGTACGAAAAATTTGATTTTATAAAATGTACCTAGGTGACTAAATCGAGAAGAAATAGGAATGCGGATCTACGCAAACTAACAAATAAGAGAGTACACTTCTACCTTTATTTTTTATTAATATACACGCCATCTATGTTATATGACTAACAATACGTAGTACTTGCTTACCTTGTATTAAAGATTGTTCGGTATTCTATGCCATAGGTACATGCTTACGCTATTTGTATTTGATAAGAGATGGCGCTTAATAAGATCATAGAATTCATTTGCGTGTCTATCTTATTCACCGCATCTCGACTTCATATCGACAATAATTTTTGTGTGTTGTTAGACATCTTCGGACTCATGGAGAACGGATGAAGTTACACGAGTGCCCGATTTGCACTTTTAAAACCGATCAAGCTAGTCACTTAAAGCGGCATCTAGTTTGTCATAAGGGAATTAAACCATATTGCTGCCCTCACTGCCCGTTTACCTGTGGAAGTCTAGTAAGTTTTTTTTTTGTTAGAAATTGTAGTGCCACAATAATTAGTTAATATTAAAAATATAAAACATTGGTTTCTTACTCAAAATGTATAAAACAAATCCCCTTAATAGTCTCAATCTATTCGTCCATCTTTTAATCTCAAATCTTGCTGGGACTTTTTTAAATACTTAATTACACTGTGGTATGGAACCCTTCGTGTTCATACCCTACCTACGCTTGAGTCATATTTTTTAAATAGCTTAATACTGAAATTATTATTTTATTTTAGGAAAATCTTCGGAAACATGTATTTGGACGACATACTGGACTTTATCTTTATCATTGCCATTTTTGCAAATACGAAACAAATATGGCAACTGAATTGAAAAATCATTATATTACCGTACATACTGATAAACATGATGTAAAATCAGCTGCTGAGGCAGTTAAAAAACATCTAATGAAAAATAAGTGAAACTACGTAAGCGTAAACCAAGGATACATTATAATAAAGGGTAACTATTTCAACCAAAACTGTGTGTTTTATTTACCAATTTATCTTGATTAAGTAACCAAAAGCCGCTATTTAAACACAAAATATATTAAACCTAATATTTTATTAGTGCGTATCGCCATCTGTGCACGTATTTTGAAACATGAAAGTAGTCCACATTTCGATAGATGCCACTGTCTACTAAACATTCTACAATATTGATAGCGCTGTTCTGTGTGCAAAAGATTATATTAGTAGTCAAGTACAAAAAAACACCATTTACAATAAAATTTATATTTATTTTGTTCTTCCTAAACGTAGCGTGATTATGAATATGCCTGAATGTTGTTTTGTTCTTGATGTAATTAGTGTGGCAACACAGTTAGCGTCTGTCAAATGGAACGAATGTACAGAAACCGAGGGAAAAATTAATAGAAGATTACGAATACGTATCGTGGAGGACGTATGTCGGTTGTTATTTGATGTGATAAAATCTCGTCGAAATCGAAACGCGACAATAATTTTACAGGTCTTTTGTAAATGGAACATTGCGCAAATATATCGTAACTGCTCGAAATGACAGTGTAATAACATTTTTATTGAAAATACTTTTTAAACCTGTGAATATAAAGTATGATTGTTTTGCACGTGCTGTGAAAAGAAAAATCGATTTCATAATGTCGTTAAAGGTAAGGAATTATAATTATGAATCTAATGTGCATATCCTACCTTATAGGTTTAAATATTTTTAATTTTTTGATAGACGGCAATAAAAACGTACGCTGAAGGTATTTACAATTAGTATTCTCGTGCTATCTATTACAAAATGTAATAATGAAACAGCTGACTACGAAGATAGTAGGTAACTAGTTGTTTTTAATTGATTACGATCTATTAATTAATTGTAGTATTTGTTTTATATAAAATAATTTCAGGCCTTAGCATTGTCAGATTTTAAATTTGGCTAGATTATTTAGTTCTATATTTTATTCAATTATGAATTTATGATACACTTATAGATATTGCTAATCTAACACTTCAAATATTATTCATAAAATAGACTAACCGTAATATTGTAGGCATTCATTATATATGTAGATTAAAATCATGATATTAGTAAGTACCTTATATTATTCAAATTATCTTTATCAAAAAAGAAAATAAAACAAGTTACAAATTTTTATACCTAATACTTCAACCTATCTTTCTATCTTTTTGTCATCCTGTTAACCAACTTCATCTAATACCTGTCTTAAAGTGGTATACACCTGGAGCGTGTTTGGGGTCCATTGTTGTCTTTATCTACTGTTGTTTGTTTAGTCTTCCTTAAGCTTGCAGATATTTCAATTGGTTCCCTGTCTTACTTCTTATTTGCTGGTTTTTATATTTGGTTTCCTTTTGTATTCTCAATGGGCAGTCTGAAACTTTAATTTTGGTTACTACCTGTTACATTATATTTTGTAATTTTTCTCTGGAGTACATAAAGAGTAGGAATAAAATAAATAAATTGACAAAGATTGTGACATGACTTCAGGCTATTAATGGCCATGGGCCTCTCCAAATTATTGAGAAGGCTTATAGTATTGGTTCCTAATTTTTTATTAATGGCCCTTTGACAAAACTGTCCCCTCATGGGCCACAAAATGTTTGCAGGTAGAATGAATGTTTCAAGTAGAATTGAAAATGAATAAACATCAATTTTATAATTATTTAATAGTTTTACTGATGGATTTATGGACTTCCGGGCACCACCAGTGGTCCGTGGACAACTGGTTAAAAACCAATGGCCTATAGTATACTGCACCAAGCTATTAAATGCAATAAGATTTTTACTATAAGTACAACTAACTAAACTACACCTTGCTAGTATGATACATTTAATTGAAAAAAAAAATTAATAGCAGTTATAGTATTATACTACAACTGAATTAGGGATTATATAAGGTGCAGGAAAAAGTATTTTGTGTTTCTATTACATTCAATGTACATAAGGGAAATTGTTTGCTTGTGCAAAAATATCATGAATACTTTTAAAAGGTGTGCATATATATATTCTGTCTACATTAATATTATAAAGAGGAAAGATTTGATTGTTTGTTTGTTTGAATTGAATAGGTTCCGAAACTACTGGACGGGTTTAAAAAGTTCTTTTA
>DWJZ01003367.1:0-17231 GCA_018249125.1 Asbolis capucinus
GTGCGGCGCGCCCGCCTGCTCGTGCCGCCGCGCCGCGCCCGCGCCCGCGCCAGCACTCGTCTTCGTGCACGCCGGCCTCTATCAGGAGGAGTGTCTCGCGATAGACACGGACGTGCAGCTTATTGGTGAGTTGATGTGTGTTTTTGTATGATGTAGAATAGGGGTTTCGATTGAGGTATTTTCTAATATATTTTTCAAAAGCTCATAAAATGGTTTTTATTTTGTTTTTAGACGCTTCAGCCTATCTGCTACACAACACTACAATATAATATGTTTGCCCACTAAATATTTATTGCATTTAGTGTGAAAGGTTTTTCTTCGACCATTTTCTCCATCTACCACCTACGCGCAAAAATTTCAAAGTTGTGTCCTTGTGTGTTATAAAACGGATGAAATGCGTGTTAATTTATTGCTATTATTTATACAATTTCGAGCAAGTGTATAAAAAAATTAAAACGTTCAATTAAAGTAATATGCAATGCACTGTACCGAGACGTGATCTGTTACCTTATGCGGACGTACGTTGTACATTCGTTCCTTCAGATCTGATTGATCAACAAATCCATGTTAAGTAACATTGTCTACACTTTCTTCAGCAGTACATATACTAAAATTGGATCGACACAGAAAAGATTAACATGGCCCCTGCGCAAGGACAACACGCAAAATCGTGAAGCGTTTTTCCACATTCTTGGCACAGGTGCGTTCATATGACATGTGCCATTAAGTGCTGGATGGATACCCGGGGGGATTTTATTAGGTAGAAATCCTACCTAACCCACGACCTCTGGGTTTCGGGTATCTTTGGTCGATTACCCCCTCAATAACAAAATAGATAACATTGTTTATTTCTAGAAAGTTTTGTTTACATCGTGTATATTGTTGCAGGTTGTGCGTCTGGTAACGTAGCGGAATCAGTGGTGTTGGAGCGCGAGGCGGAGTCGACGCTGACGTTCGCGGAGGGCGCGGCGCGCGCGTACGCCGGCCACATGACGCTCAAGTTCTCCCCGGACGCGACCAGCACCATGCAGCACCACAAGCACTATTGCCTCGAGGTGTCCGACAACTGCTCGCCGACCGTCGACCACTGCGTCATACGTAGTGCTAGTGTCGGTTAGTTTATACTCTGCTTTATTCATTTTTAATATTCTTACTTTCTTATCCTCAAATCTTAAAAAATGCATCTTCTTAATTATTATGTTATAGTAGTTATATTAAATAAAAAGCAAATGATTTAAAACAAATAAGGTTACTTATTTAAGTAAGGTTATCACTTTATCAATGATGAAAAACAAAAGGGCGTATCTCTGTTAAATAGCTTATAAGAGTATCGCCCTTATAATCTTTCTCAGGCTCTAGTATATTACTGTATTAAATTTCATCAAAATTAATTCGATGGTTTAGGCGTGATAAACAAACGAGAGTTATTTCTGTAGCTGTAACCAACTTGGTTAATGGCTGAACACTTGCGTTGCAAGATGGTCAATCTACCAGAGGTTTTTTCCCCCGGTTTTTTTTCTTCTGGCCTATGCTAGGTTACTAGGCGAAATATGTATTTTTATAATAAAGACGATGAAAGTAAGTTAGGTATTGTCTGTCGAGACATTATGTACTACTGTGTCATTGGCTATTGATCCCTAAATCGGGAACCAACTAAGATAACTTATTGTAGTATTATGTAAGGCAATACTGTATCAATTTGATTTCACTAATGAGGTTGGTTCCTATGATGAAATAAATATTTCGGCTTTGACTTTAGTGCATTGCGTACTATTTTTTTATGATATTAGTGGGGATTTACAATATATAGATATATGGGGATAGGACTGTGTTGTGATTTATGTGTGTTGTATTGGCCAGTGGGGGCCGCGGTGTGTGTGAGCGGTGCGGGCGCCAACCCGGTGATCAAACACTGCGACATCAGCGACTGCGAGAACGTCGGACTGTACGTCACGGATTACGCGCAGGTACGGACCTTACCACGTCGATACGCACTGGAGCAGCATGGTGTATGTTGTAGGCCTCCACAGTCATCAGGATCAACGCTCAATATTGGGCCATTAATTAACCTATCGAAAAACACATGAACACAAAACATGAATGCATTATTTAATGTCGGTAATCAGCTGATTACTGTTAATAATGCCGTTTTAAAGTAAAGTATAGTTTGTCTGTAGATATCAGAAAAATACCCATAACCCCACAACAAATATTTATCTGTCACCTAAAAGTCTGCGCCGGCCGAAAATCGAACGCAGCATATCCTAGCTTCGCAGCGCAACCGACTGGGCTATAGCAACGTATAAAAAGATGATAACATATTTTTCACAAATGTCGTTTAAAAATTCGATGATATGCTTTTTACTAATTTACATCTTTACACGCAGGGTGCCTACCAGGACAACGAGATATCTCGTAACGCGCTCGCCGGCATCTGGGTGAAGAACTTCGCGAACCCTATAATGCGGCGCAACCACATACACCACGGCCGCGACGTCGGCATATTCACATTTGAAAATGGACTTGTGAGTTTTATTATTTACTACTTTATGCCCCGCGGCTTCTTCCACGTATTTATAATGTTACATTTGTGTTTTTTTTTTCTCATATGTTTTTTTATTAAAGAAATACATCGTATTTATTTGAAATTTCGTGATGAATTATGTAGTATAACAAAAGTTTTAAACGATTTATTTTAATTGAACACTTTTTTATATAACTTTTTACTATTTATATTAAATTATATCAAAAAAGAAAAATCTTTTTTATATTTTTGTCATTTTTGCTTTAGTGACATTATTAATTTACGTTTGTTTTGCAAGACCCTTGTAATATTATTGTGATTAATTTTTTAAGTAACCATCAATGTATACGCATGTTGCAATGAAAAAATAATACTGAATACACATAGTATCTATGTCGATAACAGGTAATTTTTTGTGGAACACATTTATTTATGTTTTAATTGGTTTTGCGTTATATTTATGAAACCGTAATAAACATGTTTTGAGCTTAATGTAATTACTGTATATGGAAGATCCTTTGTACATTCAACTGTGTGATGAGTTGCCATAAAGCATTTATAAAAATAGTTACTGACAGGCTTCAACAATATACATTTAAATTTCATTTTACGGCATCGATGAGCCTGTTAATCCAGAACATTTTTATCGCGTTTAAAAGAGAAGATTGGGACGTTGGATTAAGATTTATTGTTTCATACCACGCGTTAAGAATTAGAAATTTCCAAAAACACTTTTAAACCCGATAAAATTTGCTCTGACTAGCCGGTTTTTGAACTGAAGCTAAGAAATTATTTCCATGAACAGGGCTACTTCGAGGCCAATGACATTCACAACAACAGAATCGCCGGCTTCGAAGTGAAGGCCGGCGCAAACCCCACCGTAGTTCACTGCGAGATCCACCACGGCCAGACCGGGGGGATCTACGTGCACGAATCTGGATTAGGACAGTTCATAGACAACAAGATACACTCGAACAACTTCGCCGGGGTCTGGATCACGTCGAACAGTAACCCAACTATCCGCCGTAATGAGATATACAACGGTCACCAGGGCGGCGTGTATATATTCGGCGAGGGCCGCGGTTTGATCGAGCACAATAATATTTATGGGAACGCTTTGGCTGGTATACAGGTGAGTGGTCTTTCATGTGCTTTGAAGGTAGTGAGGAGTTTAGGAAATGTTTTTCCATATAGGAATATAAGACGACTTAGAATAACCCTATTCCCCGCATGTTGTCAGACCAGATCTTAACAGGCGACGAAAGAAGGCAGCTTGTCTGTGTTTGTCGGTTATTATCATAAAAACATCTCTTGTTCTTTTCAATGTTTTGACATTACTGTATTATTTGTCCCAACGCTTGTATTGTTACCAATACGATCTCAGTGGAACATGTAATAAATTATGCGAAACATTGCCAGATCCGCACCAACAGCGACCCGATAGTGAGGCACAATAAGATCCACCACGGGCAGCACGGCGGGATCTACGTGCACGAGAAGGGCCAGGGGCTGATCGAGGAGAACGAGGTGTACGCCAACACGCTCGCTGGAGTCTGGATCACGACTGGCTCCACGCCCGTGCTCCGGCGTAACCGGATTCATTCGGGGAAGCAGGTGAGTGACTGGCGTATAGTTTGTGGTAAACGTCATCAATGCAAATAAATAAAAATTGACTGTTTGTTTGTAATTATCATTTTTGTCTGTCTTTCTATTTGTTCTGACTAATGTTTGGAACGGCTGGACTTAGATGGGACTATCATTGGCAGAAATAACATTATTAAATAACATTTGTTAATTTCACAGGTCGGAGTTTATTTTTATGACAACGGACATGGAAAACTAGAAGACAATGATATATTTAATCACTTATACTCGGGGGTACAGATCAGGACGGGTAGCAATCCAGTGATCAGAGGCAACAAGATCTGGGGGGGCCAAAATGGGGGTGTGCTGGTCTACAATGGAGGCCTGGGATTGTTGGAACAGAATGAAATATTTGATAATGCTATGGCCGGGGTGTGGATCAAGACAGACTCAAACCCAACACTCAAGAGGAATAAGATCTTTGATGGCCGTGATGGCGGTATATGCATTTTTAATGGGGGGAAGGTGAGGCCTGTTTCATATAATTTACGTGAAACTTAATCAAGTTTCTTTATGCCAACTTTTGTTAATTGATATACTTATATCTTTTGTAAGTATAACAATTTACAAAAGTACAATTTAAACAAATTTACTCGAGTAATTTGTCTAATTATTGTTTCTGTAATATTAAAAATTGATTTTTTTTTATTTGTGGACTTTGTCGTCAAATTACATTGCCAGTTACAATGAAAGTTCTTACACAAGAACAAGTTTGCAGTTTTGTCAGTCGACTGCAAATAGTTGAAATACTACAAGCGTTGCGGATTTTCCAAATGAGTTCTCGTAATGTCATTGATTTGAATCAATAAAACCTTAGGTATAGCAAAAAATCGCTCCTTAAACGATATAATAATTTGAGTGTGTGATATAATTCCAGGGCGTGCTGGAAGAGAACGACATATTCCGCAACGCGCAGGCGGGCGTGCTGATCTCGACGCAGAGCCACCCGGTGCTGCGCCGGAACAGGATCTTCGACGGACTGGCGGCCGGCGTCGAGATCACCAACAACGCCACCGCCACGCTCGAGCACAATCAGATCTTTAATAATAGGTTTGGAGGTATGTGGCAACTATTCTTATTATTAAAATCAACTGTTTATTTAAAGCAGGTATTCTTAAATAGTTGTAGAGGAGGGTCTTGGAAGAAAATAAGTTCTTATTTCGGACTTCAAAAGCCACATTGGGTTAATAGATACAGCAAAATCTTACAAAAAAGGGACAAGATAGAATTGTTATTCTATTGGGTTTTATTCGATGCTATTAACTCGACTCATTACTCGAACAATCACTGCGGGTTTTGCGGTAAAAGAGAAACTTCTCTCAAATATCTTGATGAATGATAAATGCAATGTACGTACGCACTTTTCCATACATTAAATTAAATATACAATGTATTTTTCAGGTCTATGTTTAGCCTCCGGCGTGTCACCGCTGGTGCGGGGCAACAAAATATTCAGCAATCAAGACGCTGTAGAGAAGGCTGTGGGCGGCGGGCAGTGCCTCTATAAAATATCTTCCTATACTTCGTTTCCTATGCATGATTTTTATAGGTAAAGTATTATGCTATTTTGAGATGTTTTCTATGCTAATGAATTTACGAGTTGTATAGCAAATTCATATTATTCTTCGTCATTTAAACTTTTTAAATATTTTATAATGAAACTATCAAAGTATTAGCATACTTTTAAGATAATAAACATGATAAAATGAGTGAAAAGTAGGTATACAATAAATAGAATCAAAGAACTGGGTTAAATGTTAAACATGGGCATTCCGATAAACGAACATCCTAACAGGAGAATACAATAATAATTATTAACTTAAACAATAACAAAATGTGTAGGGCAGAGATAGTGTAGCATGTGACAGTATCAAGTTACTTGATTGGGGTTGGTAGTCCGGATAACCGTGAATCCTTGTAACTGAGGACCGGATAATGGAATTCCCACATAATAGCTTTATGTACATCATCTCCAATAGTTAGTCAATACACTTTGATACTGTTAATGTTTTGATATAATTTAATTGCTCTGTACATTATACATTTTGTCTCTAGATGCCAGACCTGCAACACGACAGACCGCAACGCTATTTGTGTCAATTGCATCAAAACGTGCCATTCAGGTCACGACGTCGAGTTCATCCGCCATGACAGGTATGTTACCCTATTGTTGTTACATTATGTTCATCTTAAGGTTTAAGATCTTTACATCCAAACATATAAACATGCACATCTTTCGAAAAGAATTTATTGTCGGGGTAAATCTACCCTGTGTCCGTTTCCTGGATGTGGTCAGTCTGATTACCAAGTTTTATCTTAAAAGTTTAACAAAGGCATTTAAGAAGGGGAATACAAAAAACTATCCTAATAAGATTTTCAATTCAGTACATCATGTTGAAAGCTCGACCATGTTTGGAGTACTGTTGTCAAGTTAGGGCTGCTCCTGCGAAATCCCACTTATTAGCCATAGATAGCTTCAACCAATGAAGCCTCAAGGCACAGGCGCCAGAATTGCGAGTTTCTTGGTATTCCATTTTGGAGAGTGCGCATTTTGTTGCGTCTTTTGTATAGTGTAAATCATGCATTATAGAAACTAAATTATTTTCACTTTCTTACATTTGCAAACATAGTAATGAAGCCAAGTTACTTTAGTATTCTCAATGGTGTATCGTCTAACAATCGGCACCTGGCCTTCGTGGTAGAGCGTGGTATCGCCAGTACCCTTTACATTGAACGAGATCCGAGTTGGTTGGTTGCTATGATGAATAAAGTTATTGATGTTATACAATTTGACTTACTTTTTTGTCAGATTTTTCTGCGACTGTGGAGCGGGGACGTTGTCGAACCAGTGCCAGCTGCAAGGCGAGCCGACGCAGGACACCGACACGCTGTACGACTCGGCAGCGCCCATGGAGTCCCACACGCTCATGGTCAACTGAACACGCTGGTCACTGACGCCCGCCAGCACGCGCCACTAGCCACCCGCCACCCGCCATCGACAGTATTCAGAGGACCGTTTGCTGGATTCTATCTATCGATAATTTTTGGGCACGTTACTAGGCCATGACTATGAACCGTGGACATCGAGTTAAAAACGTGTTTAGTCACTACCGAGTGTTCTATGATTTCAAACTCGCATTATTGTAGACTTGTCTACTATGTTAAAAGTACTCACGATATATTATGTGGAGTTTTATATCGTGAGTAACCATATTATAAAACAATGTACACACTTCCAGAATGGGTCGAGTTTAAAATTATATAAAAACACGTGTTTTTGACTATGAAATATAGTATTAAAGATAGACAGAAGCTTGTGATCGGCCGCTAAACTTATTCTAGAATCTTCTTTCGGTCCCGATCTTGAACCTTTCAAACACACCCTCAGAAATTGTATTATTCTGTAGTTTGTAATTTCAAAATCTTATAATCGTGAACTCTTTCTTACTTTCTTGTTAAATGTTAAAAATCGTGATAGCGTGGTTTTTGTGATTTCGTTTTTTTGTGATTACGTGAAAGATTTACTTTCAAACGGATTATTTATCGTTTAATATCGTTTGACGTAATATTGAACAGCCATTATGACTATCCGTTGTTTACAATATTACGATTAATTCTTGCGACAAACTCATATGGGATATATATTTTTTTTGTTTCATTGTGATTGTATTGTATTTTTCTGTGAGGGGTAAAATAGTGTACTCCGAGGAGGTTGATGAAAGGTTCGAGCAGAGGCCGAGGGTTCTATTCAACGCTGTGAGAGTAACCCATGAGCGGATATGTTGAGCCACCCACCGGCGACGCGCCTTTTACTAGTTTTACAATTATTTTCATTACTACCTAAAACTACGTATCTGTCGTTGTATAAAAAGCACCGATTACGGTGTTGAAATAAGGCATTGCGTTGAGCTACTTGTATATTTATAGGGGCATTTTGTTTTATCATCCGTACTTAATGTTAATTATGTATTTCGTCGTGTAGAATCATTGTGCATTCCCAAAATTGTAATCATACCATAATCTCGTGATCGCATCGATATTTAGAATTGTATTGTTTCGTTAAGATGTACCAGTAGCTACGTTTATCATGCGATATTTACTGTAATGCCATAATCATGGATTAATTAATGTATTTAGTTGAGTTTGTTTGTAATATTGTAAAAGGTCCATCGTTTAGTTGTAATGTAACCCGAGCGGCTGCGACGGTCAGGATGGAGCTCGTTGTAATATAATATCCTATAAGTATTTTTTTAACTGTATGACAATATCATTTTATTTTGGAGCATTTATTGTTAGCTGTCCTGAGACCGGGCTTCGTTCGTTGTTTAGTTAGTGAAGGCGTCGTGTAGCGTCGTGCATCGTCGGGCAACGTCGGCATCGTCGGGCAACGTCGGCCGAGCGGGCCATCGCGCCATGTAAATATTTATGTCACACAATAATCGAAAATGTAGTAATTAATGTATTTGTATCATTATATTTTTATTATTGATCACAACGTGTATGTTTAATTATTATGAATTACGTTATGCTCAGAGTGCAGGAGACGAGTCGGTCGACCGCCGGTTGTCGCCGTAGATAGTTCGGGAGGTATCGTTATCCCGTTAGTGTATATTAAAATGCAAATTGAGAACGAATGTGCGTATTTAATTGGAAAAGATCTTAGGTACAATTGATATTTTATTATATTGTTAATTTAAATGTGGTATTGATATCGATCGAGAAGCAATGTTAGGAAGCGGAGAGCCGAGGCCGAATGGCTGATAGCGATAAGTTAGCGGGTAAGCTATAATGAAAATCTAAATTACTCTGTAATCACTATTGCAAATTTCGAATTGTTCAATCGTCTCCATGGCAGCACGGTATGTTCTGAATATGCTTTTTTTATAATCCTCAATCTGTGATCATCGCTAAATGTGTAAGAAAAATATTTTAGTTGATCCCACAAACAGAAATAATAAGACTAATTATTGTAACAGCAAAATTATTGTGGCGCCGATGCTTTATATAATTGATTGTGAAATTGTTATTTATTGAATTATCACTATGATCTTTATTTATTGAATTTAAATCTGGATATTTTGTTTATACCTGAGAATACCACTCTGTAAAAGCCGTGATATACATCGTATAATATTATAAACCAGAATTTTATTTACAATCATTTTACCTTGCTTTATCCTTTAAATGATCGAGGATTGATATTGGACGTCGACGCGAAAAACGTTTTGTCAACGAAATGTCTACTGTATTCAGAGTTCAAGTTCTATTGGAGCGCATTGAAATTGATAATATGAAATTCCAGCTGAATTGCAATCGAGCGACTTCTGAACTTGGAACTACTTAAAAAATTGTATGGTATAAAACGAGAATGATCCGGTTGTATTCTAGTTGGATTTTACTCTGCTGTAAAGCGAGGGCCTTGGGTTCCCGACCAGGGAAAGCATTTATATGAGATAAGAGTATTTGTTTTTTGGTTATGGATCTCAGTAGTGTTCTCTATACCATCCTTGACACGGAATCTTAGTACTGGGCCCCAACTCAGCCCCGATTTGAAACAATTTTTGACATATAAACTTAATAACGAGTACACATATCTGACCCCAAACTAAGCATTCGCTGCACTATGGTGATCAGACAACTTATAAACCCACATGCAAGTTTGGGTGAAGTGGAACCCAGGCCCTCCGACTGAAGTGACTGTAGTAAGTTTACTAACAACTAGTTCAACGAGCCAGTCATCAATTCCCAGATCAGTAATAGGTACTTTAATATCTAAGACTATATGTCTACTACCATGCGAGAGCTTATAGAATGTAATAAAAAAACAAAACAATATTCTCATTAAACTTCTTCAATAACGCAAGGGCAAGTCGAAGCACAAGTTGCCTAATATGTATATAAGCTAGGTAGTTTATGCACTATTCACTGATGATTAGAAATGAAACAATATATTGGAGTGAATTATTTATTTACAATGATTATTTTAATCAAAAATATACACTTTTATAACAGATCTTAAATGATTCATGATTTAAGGTTATTTTTCGCCTAAGCAGTAAAACCTCAGTTAGGTTTTTTGTAGTTTCTGTCGCGGGGATCGTCTTCTCGGAGACACGTGGACCGCTTTCATGGGCGTGTTAGTTTTTCTTATGTCACTAGTACTTGCAGGAGTTCGTAGTATTCTTGTAGTACAGAGCGACTTCTTGAGTGTAGGAACCTGAGGCGTCTTCGCCACGTTAGCCTGTGGGGAAACTATTTTCTTCATTGGAGGGGTAGTTTTTCTGTTAAGACGTAAATTATTATAATCATCCTTATGTGTACTGTTTGGACGACATGATCTAGTTGATACTTCACTATTATTTCTATGGGATTTCAAATCATCTGTTATATCTGTCTGAGATTTAGGTTTAATTACATTTTTTGTCGGTTTCATATGTTGTTGACTCAGTCTTGGCCTTCGCGCGAATCCAGTATGATTGATTTTATCATTTCGCTCTGAAGACTTGTCGGAACTAGATTCAAATAGCTTCGCTTTCGCCAGCACGGCCCCAGCATTTTGCTTCCGTAATTTATTAACCGATGGCCTCCCGGTTTGTCCGTTACTCTCCAAATCCCCCGTTTTATCCATGAAAAAGGCTGCGGCGTTCCGCCATTTATATTGTGTATGAACAGGATTAGATTTTAACGGATTTTTTCTTGGAACGTTCTGATAACAGTTGTATTGAGCGGAATTTTTAGGTTTTTCACTGGAGTTTAGTATAGAACTGTCGGACGCCGTGGCATCCCAGCTGTTATTCATAGTTACATTCAAGGATCGCCGCGGCTGAGGTTTTATACTGTTATCTTGATTATAATTGGAAGAAAGACTAATCCGTTTTCGCGAGCGATACTTTTGACTCGTATCTAGAACATTGAAACTAGAATTATGAGATCTGTCGCACACATCTTCTGTAGGTTTGGTGACGCGAATGGTCGGATTGGCGGTATTACTTCTCTCTCTATTCCCCAGTCCTACGTACGGATAGAATCTGTCCAAGTTTTGGTTGGCCTGGGAATTTGCGTTCCAAGATTTATGGCGTACTATTTTTATAATATTTTCTTTGGAGCGTCGCCGTATCGATCCAATTTTCCTCGCGCTCGGAGACCGTATTATCTTTGCTTCTTCTTTTGGCCGTATCTTCAATTCCTTGCTTAACCGTCGCGCCAAGTGTTCAGAATTTGGGCAATTCAGCATAGCGACTTCTTCTAATGTTTGTTCGTAAACATTTTGCACTTGTTGCAAAGGCTGTACCCGAGGAATTACATCGGTAAACTCGCGGGATAATCTGTTCTCGATGGCGGACACTCTGCTCTTTATCTCTTCGTACTCCTGCTTGGATATTCTTACATAGTCCTTATCGACTTGCTTCATGTCTGGAGAAAGGTCTATTGTGTCGTGGGCACTGAAAAGATTTTCAGAGGACGTGAGCATATCTTCGCTGCTAATACTGGTTTCTGAATTTTTGTTGGAACTGAAATCGGAGTTTATAATTGGAGTGCTTCTTGCGTCCATCAAACTCAGGCGTAATCTTTTCCGTTCTGTTATACCCCTGAAATAGATTAAAATAAATAGTATTAGTATAATTATTTACGTACCCTAATTCTTTTTGAAAAACCTAGTTTTTTTATAAAAGTAATGTCCATGCACTTAGTAATGTCCTGTGATAGTCATGGTAGTGTTGGAATTTGTGGAAATTATGGAAATGATAAAGACGAACGGCAAACATAATTAAATATTACAATAACTTTTTGTGGCATTTATATAAGGCTGTAACATTTAAAATCATTTCGCACTGGAGAAACATGGTCGAGAACGTTCTAGGCCTCCTCAATTATACTCAGTAGTGGGCAAATAGTTGGCTAAAGGTTCAACACTTTTTAACTTCTTGGTTTGTTGAAGTTAATGGAACTTACATTTTCATAGGTGTAAAGGAAAGTTCTTTTTGTGGAAGACCCTTTGTGATTTCTTTCCTGAAACAAAACAATTGTATTACTTCTCGGTAGTGGCTTCCTAACTCAGTCAAAGCGTAGAGGGACGAGGGGAAAGGGAAAGGAAAAATAGGGTACCTAGCGTCAGCAGTCAATTTTCACGATTATCAATTAATTTATCTTACATCACCTATTAATGAGTAGGTACATCGTGCGCCGTGTCTAACTCTAATATGCTATATAGTATATACTATACATATGTATATGCTTTACAACAAGAAGTTACACCATACAAAAGAGTTTTGAAATTGAAACAACCTCTGAAAAATAAAAACAACAATCAGATATTGTAAACACTTTCTTACTTTGTTTTTGTAGAAAGTCCTTCGTAAGAGTCGAATTTCCGTTTGGCCGCTGACTTGCTCAGGACGGGGGTCTTGCCGTGGTCACGGCCCGCGGCCGGCGTCGCCGCGCCACCAGACACCATCTTGCGTAACCCACTCAACATACCTAAAGTATAATTTTATACTAAATTTATTGTACATAATTATAAAATAAGAACTTTAGTACTTTCTACTCGTTACACTAATATAAGACCTTATATCCCTGCCTGCGAATTGTGGAGTACCAGATTCTCGGTCACATTCATGTGTATGAATATATCAATACAATTCACTGGTGTATGAAAAAGTTAATTTATTATATATTATTATTAGTATTAATTTAATATTTACGCTTTGTTCAGCAAGGGTTAAATGTATTTGACTGTCGACTGGTATAATAAATACTACATATAAGCTGTCTGCTCTTCTTGTCTGATAACGGAATGGTAATGTTTGTAGTTCGAGTTTTACTTCACTTCTTATAGAGATAGCTTATGGACTATCAAAAAATACTATTCGCAGCAGTGCTACATCAACGAATCAGTGGTTCAGAAGCCAGAATAATAAGCAAAATCAATAGAAACATGCAGCCAGAAACCTTAAATCCCCACGAAAATACTATATCTAAAGTACCCTGTACTAAAGTTCACTGCAGACGACAAACTTACGATTAAGAGACCCACTTCGTCTTTTCTTCCTTCTTGATAGATAAACATCGGAATCGTCCAGTTGCGTCATGAGATCTTCTGTGAGTAATCCAATGTGTTTCGAGTTTTCGATGAATATCTGAAAAAAAAAAGGATATTATTACTATTACAAAAAGTGAAATATTGTAGAACAGATAAACCAAGTCTTATTTCTGTAAATATTTACTATTTCAATGCTAACTTATTCTCACTATTGCGTGAAACATTTTTTATTCTGTACTGTATCTCACCAACAGATCGGTATTTTAAAAACAACTGAAAACATTTATTTATTTTTTGCCAGGTATATAAACATATAGATTCATAATTTTATCTTTCACAATAACAAGCTTCTATACCAAATTCCACACCATATTTCAAGTTTTATTTTTTTCTGTATCACCTTTTCTCAGCTTTGTGATTCAGGCATGAAATTGTAACAACAGTTTCACATTTATAATATAAATATAACAAAAAAAAAATCAACAAACATAGTCCAAATGGATGTTCTATGATAAAGGGAGTTCAATGTGCACCTGATATCACTGTTGTATACAAATTTTATTAGGGCATTGGCCACTTCAGGATGTTCAATGCATTTTAATTGTAAGTTTTTATCAGAATACAGTAAAATATTTTGTGATACGGGATATGAAACTGAATGCTGATATTGCTGTGCAACAAGTCAGTAAATGACATAACAGGATGATAAGTTTAATTTTGAGGGCATTTAGAAACAATAATATAAGTCCCTATAAGCTATACACAATAAGAGTAATAAATACTTATATCCTATGAGGATAATATACATGTAATTTGATTTACATAAAGTTTTAATTTATCCTTACATGTTAAATTTAATAGTAATCCGTTAGTAACAGTATATATCCTCAACATTGTTGTAAATTCATTTAAACAATTTTATATTTTGTTAGAATCATAAAATTATACATTAAATAGTGGGAAGAATTAAGTGATTTTATTAATAACAATAGCAGAACAACACCTGCAATCAAAGTGCCTTATTAGTTTTTCAGAAAATTTTGAAATTCAACAGATTTATGAATGTCTTCCTGAAATAGAAATTTACAACTATTTCACCATCTCCTCAATCTCGGATCTTTTTATGGCAATTATTTGTTCAAAGTTAGCTTCGTATAGAAATAAGGAACTAATATTTTATTCTTTAATAAGGTCTAATAGATCTATATAGTTATTCTACTACTTCCAATTTAGCATCTTGTAAAATTCTAACAAACTCACCTTAACAAGAGCAACATGATGATCAAGTCTCTGAGCAGTGGCTGCGGCTGGCAATGGCATGATGCTGGGAGCCAACACAATAGCCAAATTGGACGAGTCCATAAGATTATCCTTGTGTCTTGATGCTATGAAATTCAGCAACTGAGACACAGAACAAGTTTTATTGACAACCTGTGATCATTATCAAAAGTATTCATCAAGAGAGCTGACATTGCAGATTATAAAAAAAATCTTTAATTTGTTTAGTTGTAATTAGTAAATTGTTATTATAAATATAGTATGCTCTTACATTAGTGTTATGACATCTTTATAAATGAAATTTTAAAAGGTCTATCTATTTAATTCATTGAACAATCAACCAACTAATCAACATTTGCTTTGGGTCTTCTCTCATCATGTGTACCACAAAGGACTAGAATAAGTTACCCGTGTCAGTGTTCCCATTTAATTACAATGTAAATATCTACAAATCAAGAGTGAATAGGCTTTTGCTGAATTAGTGGGTCTTACCACCCAGACCACAACACTGCTTACAATCAGGCGGGATTGTAGTCAAGCACTAATTTGTTGAATATAAAAAAACATTAATTAAACCTAACTTACCTCCATAATATAATGTAATAGATGAACATGTAATACTGGTAACAATAGGAGAGTATGAAGAATAGGCTTTAGTCCATCTTCATTTACTGTAACTCGGCACCTCAGTAGCAAGTCCTGGACTTCAGCGCTAATGAGAGGCTCAGGCAAACATCGAAGATATAACTTCAGTACACTCGCAACATCAATAGGATGGTGGCCCTCTGATACGCAGCCACCGGCGTCTAATAATCGCTACAAATAGGAAAATATATTTGAAATACGAACCTTCGTGTACGTTATCATAGGATGTAAAGGACAAAGTAATAATATACCTTAATATCCTTTTGCCGTGTCTGTGACCCCGCTTTGCGAAATAAACCCTCGATATGAGCATTAGCACGAAGTACCGAAGACATTTCGCTGACTACAACGGGTACACTGAGCGTACTGCCACAACAAATAACACTGCATGATGGAACCTTCACTAAAGGTGCTCCAAATACCGTCTTGTGGTCCTGCATACCCCAAATAAGATTAGAATATTATCTATAAGGATAATTTTAATATATCTAATTTATTACTCACTTTCACATTCTTGAGGATGATTTTCTTCAAACGGTGTTTTAATCCAGCCTTTTTTAATTCGCCTACAATTATATTTTGCAATTTGCCGTGATTTATACCGTCCGATAACAACATTTCGTTGTAAATAACATTCATAAAACTATAAAAGTCACTATTTTCGTCGTCACTTTTATTTATATTTAGGCATTTGCAATCTAGTTTACAATAAAAATCTTTGCTTTGGTTTGGTTTATTTAGGTTGGATTGGGTACATAACTCTTTCAAGTTTTCAAATCAAATTAACGTTTTCGTCGTGACAAACCTATTGTCAAACGTCAAATGTCCTGTATACCAATTGTCAATTTATTACGTGGACAGAGAAGAGAATAATAATACGAATATTAAGTTTGCTACGTTCTACTAGGTACTTAAATCAAACATTTGCCTTTTTATAATTATCATTTCAGTATTGCATGCAAATATTACAGTTTACTAATTAATGCCACAATCACCACCACCAACCAGCGATTTCAAAGTTGGCCTTACTTATTTATAAATTGTATGACATTTTTGCATTTTTTTTATTTCAAAAATTACGGTTAATATTCCGGGATCATGTTTTCTTTAAATTTGCATCACGCACAAACTTCAAAAAAGAGGTATGTATTTAACTTATGAATCAATATGGGCAACTACTTATTTGCTTTAATTTGATAACCAAACATTAGTTCCTTTACTTGAATAACGAAAGGTAGGAATAGTGTTCGGTGAATCATGAACATCTGACTCAGCAACGCGTTACAAGTCCATTGCTATCGAGCTACATCTTCTGAGCGAGAAGGAACAGCAACCGGCAACCGCGACGCATTAACCGATTAACATTTATTATAATCACTTTATCATTTAGCATATTGTATGAGCACTTAAGCGTAGTTAATACGGAGTATTAACGTTATTTAGTAAATACAGTTATTTCGAATATTACATCATCATAGCAAAGTTATAATTTTTTGTTATTACTTATTTTGATGAAGTATTTAAGCTTTGTTAAAATAATTAATTTGTAAGCAAATAAATGATACGAACAATAATTATAACTCATTTTGTGGAAATGCTGGAACACAGTCATACAATTCTTTTTTTTAAACTGCAGTTATATACGGAAACTTTGACTTAGACAATAAGCACTACAGTGTTATTTAAAAAAATAACGTTGTATGTTTCCCAAATAGATGAAAATAAAGAAATATTAGATTAAATAAGCCGTCGCCATCTCCCGTAAAAATCCTAATTAGTTTTTTGTTTTCAATAGTTTCTACCCTAATTGATTACGGTACCAAGAGAAATGCGCAGCTATTGACACAACAGGTCCATTTTCATGTATTGAAGTTCGTTTCATTTTAAAAACGTTGATCACGTTAATTATGTTATTGTTTAATTGTCTTTCAAAGTAATAAGTAATAGATGTAAAACATGGAAAATGTAAAAAAAAATTATATTGCAGTGTGAAAACAATATGTACTTTATGGATTATGAAATGGAGAGAGAGCACTGATATTGTTAGTAACCTTGTTCAGATTTTTGTAAAAAAAGAATTAGTACCCAAATTATATTAAC
>DWJZ01003368.1:0-17227 GCA_018249125.1 Asbolis capucinus
GTACTGCTTCCCCTGTTTCTTCGTCTTCCTCGCGTATACGGGTTACTACTTCCGTCTGATGTTATTAATGTCCATGGGCAGCGTTGACCACTTACCATCAGGTGACGCGTCTGTTCGTTTACCTGCTTATCACATAAAAAATACCTACTCAATAAGGATATGCAAGGGCCAGAAACCAAATTGGAGCTACTGATAAAACTAGTTCAAATGACCCTGATGATTCTTAAATACAATAGTGAAATATGTAGTACAGAGCCATCTATCATTATATGTTATTCCTTACTAGTTACAAACTAGATGGCGGTAGCGCGCCATGGCTAAAATGTAGCCATTTTGCCTAAAAATTATGGTCACCCACGGTGTAAATAAAGAAAATTTTTTGATTTTCAAACAAACTGCTTTTCGTAATGGTCAACTAAAAATTTAATGGTAGTAACATTGTATTTAAACAACGCCCTCTATTGGCAGTTATATAAGACGAACAGTAATCGTTAATATCATGAAATTAGCGAAAGAAACTAGATGGCGTCACAAATGCCTCTATAAACTTTATCCAATACCTGCTTCGTAGGATTTTGTGTAGCGTTTGCCACAAATATTTAATGTTTTTCTTTCTTTCTATAAAACTATTAAGAACATTGTTTTGACTACAAATTCTAGTAACTCGTTTGTACACCTGTATGGACTATGTTGTCGATATGGTATACAAATCGATACATAGCAGCCGGCATAAGAACTTCCGATACTGGGAGTTAACCACTACCCCTTACACCAATCCTAAGTGGAGCAACGTGGTAAGTATATTCAGTTATGAGGACCCCTGTTCTCAATAGTGCGCAAATTATTGCGCCGAATCCTAGTTAATAAAATACCCCTAAAGTTAGTATTAGTTAAGTCTATGGTAAAACCTTAGTACTTTTATTTAAGTAAAAGTTAAAAATAAAACACAATCAATTTACGCATTAATATTTATTACTAAAAAGCAATAAATAAAGAGGAGATAAACTCTATCAATAAATAAACAGAAGTACTATCAACTTTTACATAATTTTCACTTTATTTTGGCATCACAGTACTTTCAGAATTAAAAAGTAATGTCACAATTCGTGATTAACAACAAAACATATATTTTTAAGGAGGTATTTGCCTCAATTATATTCAAAATTAGTAACAATTTTAACTTACTTTTAATAACTATTAGTCACTTGAAAAATATTCAAACGATAAAAGTTTTATAATTTTTTTGTTAAATCCACATTTAAAAAAATTCATCGATATCCAATATACCTATACAGTGTTGAACACATTTAGCAATTGGTAGAGATTTTATATAAAACACAATAGCAAAATAGTTAAATAACAAAATATAAAATGTAAATCTTATAATCAAAGGTGCAGAGGATTATATAATGTGACATTTGTGACGAATTGGAAACATTTATAACTTATATAACAACGTGACGTAATATTAATTTTACTGACCCATTTTATTTTGTTCTTTAGGTAGTTGAACTTTTCACACGATCCAATACGATTATTGTGAAATACTAACTAAATAAACAGGTTAGCTGATTTTCTGTGCGATCGTCACAACACTGCATTCAATGCCAACAAAGACACTCGGTCACGAAGCACCTCTTGTCATAGACAAATATCTCACATACAGACCTCGTAGACAAACATCCTACAGACCTCAAATAAACGGACAAATTATACAAATGGTTTATTTTAGGCGGGTAAAAATATAACTCTACTTCTATAGCCACGTATCACTAGTTTATAAATGGAAGGAAATCTATAATACATGGCAATTTCTTACAACAAGTCTTCAACGCGGGGAAGCTATGAGTTGGGTTCCGCTATACTATATCTAAAATAATTAGCGACTTAAGTTTCCCAAACTTAAACCAGGTCGCCTATGGCAACGCTTTTCTATAAATTACCGCTATAAATTCAATTAAATTTAGCGGATATAGCGTCTTATCTGTAGCATGGTAACATTATTCTGACGCCAAGAAGAATATTTTCGGTATATTTCAAATTCAAATTAATATCAAGTTTTGTTATAAAAATAATAAATATACGTTTCTGTAATGACAAGGAACCACAACAATCTATTGGGTATTAATGTGATTTGGTTTTTCACAAGATTCTATTTCTTTCCAACCAGCATCTTCTGTTCTATAAAATATAAATCAGTTGAAGCAGTGATGTTAGCGCCATCTTCATGGGTTCCGACGTAATTTGGAGAAGAAACTGCGAACATAAAGATAACTATTAAAGAAAGATCACAGATAAAAATAAACGCTAACTTCAAATCTCTAAATCAAAATAAATAAGACACAAAAATATCATGGTTCTTATTTAGAAATAAATTCAATACTTAAAGCAAGACACACCGTGGTAATACTAATTTATATGTATATTTTTTCTTTCATTGTCTTACAAATTGCTTTCGCGAGGTAGACACTTTTTTACTTTCTATAAATTATTGCTTGACCACTATCCCACCTGATGGTAAGTGGCGATGTGATCTTAGATGGTAAAGCGCACTAATTTAGTAATAGCCTATTCACTCTCGACTTATACACTTAAATTGTAATCGAACGGAAACACTGGCGCTGGCAACTTATTTCAGCCCTACGCGGTACGTATGATGAGGACGCAAAGTGTGACGTTCGTTTTTATAAGAGAATAAGTTGGCTGTCTCATTCAAATTAACCTATTCACGAAAATTTTAAATATGAACCTTAATTAACCATTTAATAGTTATAATTATGCCCTGCTACATTTTGGCAAACGAAAATTAATGCTGTTGAAAAACTACGGGACTGTTAAAAAAATATTGAGTTTAATTTAGGTCAATTCAAAATCACACGTGTTGAAAGATATAAAAATACTTTCAATTTATAACTTTCTTAATGAACAAAATTTTTTTGTTTCAACAATCTTGTAGTTATTTCTGCAACATTTTCTTTTCATTTAAAGCTTAAATCAACAACCTTTTTAAAATAATCCATTGCGCAAATAAAATGTAAACTTACCGAAAGCGACTTGTGCAAAATGCTGCTTCTTAGGTGACTAAAGCCTTGTGCAAACTGAAGTGGGATGCAATAAGTACAAGTCGATGAAACAGATAATATGTATATGTACATTCTTAGTCAGTGTCCCATAATATTTCATGATACATGAAACATGCCTGTGTATATAAAATAGAATCACAAATCATGCCATTGTTCAGGAAAAATGGCTGATATGACCAAGATTTTACTGCATTAGTTTTTCAATTGTAACATACAAAGTATTTCTGTGAATGTTATTTATGTTGTACTACCGTCACCTCTAACACAACTGTGGCGCCACCTATTTCCTCAGCTGAATTTAACTGCTAATAGTATCACGAAGAACTTTCAACTGTCATTGTATAAAAGTTTATTAAACAGCCAGTTAATTATCGCTATCGTTTCAACGATAACATAAATTTTACTATCATATTAAAAATATGTTATTAAATAGCTTCTTTTAAAATTATAAAACTGATGCAAATTACCATGTTTCAAATTATTTATCAAAAACATCGACAAGCTTCCTAAACAATTGGTAAAAAGCAAAATTAAAACCAAATCATAATGGAGAACATTTTCGTATAATATCTTAACAACTTACAGAGACATCACAAGCAACTTAGCACTTAAAAGCACATTTGCAACATGCAATGACTTCAACTTATTCGTATAGCACATTACATTATAAAAATTGTGCATTTAAATTTCGAAAAGATGAGATGAACAGCTAAAAAGTTGCTCAACTCGATAAGATTAATAATAGATGTCGCTTTGTGACACAGTAGTTTCATTTCAATACAATCTTACAATTATGTTCATTATGGATAAATGTTAAAAAATAAATAACCTAGCAGATCTATGACGTCAGGCTATGCAAAGATCAAAATAACGTGCGCGCACGCACTTTGACGCACACGTGCGCGCAACGTACGTACAATTTACAAAGCGGTGTAAACTTTATAAAGAAAACACAATTAAAATAGAATAAATTATGCAACACAAACATATAGCATCTACTTTACATAAAAACCTAAATTTATATTTTATAAAAATGCAAATAATCCGATTTAAAAGTTACATCGATACAATTTAAAAACGGTTAATATATTAAAAATTAATCATTTGTACAACGAAGTCTAGCATTAAATTAAAAACATCGATTTTAAAATTTTCAAGTCAAAAAATAAAACAATAATCTAGGCAAGATTATAGACATGATTTAAACTTGCATAAAAATTATACAAATGTCAAATAATCATGCTTTAATATGTCAAAACTAATTGTGATTAAAACTGTCAAAATTAAATTATCTTGTCAAGTTAATATGATTTCTTGGAAATCTTAAATAAACAAAAGATCAACATTGACCGTATATTAACATGATTTCAATTCGATTTGACGTTAAAATTAACCTTACTCTTTATCACTGGTCAAAGTACTGTTACTTGTACAGTGCTAGTTTCTACAGACTGACGAAACAATTATTTTACTAATAATAAAATATATAGTGTTGAGTCAACATACTCAGGTACAAAAAAATATTCGTTGAAAAGCGTACATAATACTTTACATACGCATTCCTATTAGATCCCCTATAATAATGATCTGAAATGAAAAGGCGGACCATATCGACGACGGAAAACAGTAAGGGCATAAATAACAGGAGTTACGCCAGTATTGTTTTCCATAAAAGAGCGTGATTCTTATGAGTTACTGTTTTCCATCGATATCATTCCATAATAACTAACGCACGCAAAATCCGAGCACTAATAGATACATAAAAGGCGCAAACATTTACACCATAGTGTATTGTGCGACAATATTATCGAATAAATAATCTACTAGACATATTTAAAGAACATTGTTATAGATAAGGCAATTAGTCCAATCGACCTTATATGAGACAGAGTTCGATTTACTGATCAATAGTTTTGATTCATGATAAGTATTTTTAATCAATCAATAACAGGCCAAGCCTATGATATTTTGCCACTCCCCGTTTCTTACCTCAGTACTTCGATAAATTTTGGTAGAGTCTATTCGCTGATCATTGTTATTCCATGAATATTGTCATAAAGTTACCTTTCCTTTGTAAACAAATCATTTACCGCAAGAAATTTAATGAAAACCTCAAAATTGCAGCCACTGCAGTGCTTCAGCTATAATTCAATGAAATTCAGTCCGCCTTACTTTTAGGTTCACGTTTCTATGATAGAAGTAAAAACACCAATACACCAAACATACACTCTAAATATTCGAATGATTCAATTAGTAGTAATTGGTAGTAAAATAAAGGTTTCGCAGTGAACTACAAACGTATTAATAAATAAGTTAAAACTAAACATTATATCATACATCGTTCGTGGTCGCTCGTTCGTCGCCTTATTTCTTCCGCTTAAGCTTCGGTATTCTGTAATGCGTGCGTGTGGTTAGAAGACAGCGTTGTGTTGGACAGACGGACAACACAGTAGACGATATTAATCATAATAATATTACTAATATATCGAGCACTATGTTTTTTTCAAAACTATTTAAGATTTTAAAAAGGATATTTTTGGGCGTTATATTCTATAATAATTTTACAGTAAAGTGATTAGTAGTCCTGCATTTTATTAGTAATAATAATTTAGATAATTTCGTCTATTGTATTTTCTGTCTATAAACATTTGGGAGGGAGGATATTGAATTCAATTAATATAATCGATCCATTTTCAGTGAATGATTTTGAAATGAATTGAGCATTGAAACGATTTTAAAACAATAATTAAATTGTATTTCACTCTCAGTTGCCTTTGAAAAAAAAATACATGTAAAAATATCGTGTATATTTAATGTAGACGATATTAATATAATCGACTTTAATTCAATGTCAAAAGTCGTTGTTAAAATCGATTCATTCTCAAAATATTGGCTGACACCATTTAAAATGCTATTTTCTTCCATTAGTCTGGTGCGTCATGGCGTGACACGTTATTTACATATTTAGATGCAAGGGGTTTTTACAAGATTCATTTCATATACATATGTTTCAAGTTATACATACCCTGAACCTTTCTTGTGTGGCGAAGACTGTGCCTTCTCTGACTCCAACAGTTTCGTGCTCGAGTCTTTCATGAAACCTGAAAAATAACAACTTATTTTTAGTATATATACACACATAAATATGTCCTATATGATCAAAAAGTTGATTAATTTGTCTATCATGCCAAGTAGTAATATTTTACTATTATTAAAAAACAAATTGATGTATTATTCAAAAGGACTAAAACAGGATATCAATTAATATTAAGATTTACAGATGTAAAAAAGAGTACATTGATTACAATGCA
This sequence comes from Asbolis capucinus, assembly GCA_018249125.1. Lineage (NCBI taxonomy): Eukaryota > Metazoa > Arthropoda > Insecta > Lepidoptera > Hesperiidae > Asbolis > Asbolis capucinus. The sequence continues at coordinate 6,395 of DWJZ01003368.1, forward strand.
AGTAGAACATAAAGAATGGTTTAGGTTGTGTACTTTATAACGTACCTTTACCCGAAGATCCAAATACGGAGTTGCCCAGATCGTTTAAACTGCTTGTGAACTTATCAGCCTCAGTCGCTAACGCATCAGCGACCGCCGCCTCTGATTCCTTAACATTCTCCTTTGCGCTCTCCCCTACATTCGCGAGCCTTTCCCCAGCCTCTTCCAACCTTTGTTTAGTGGAGCCCTTAACATCCTCTAACTTATTACCAGCGGACAACTGGAAACCCTCAAATGTGTCCTTTACGTCACCGAAAAGTTCTTTCGCACCGTCGCTAGCGTCTTGAACGCCACCTTGCGTAGTACCAACGAACTCCTTCACAGAATCGTCCAAACTATCGAAAGTGTTCCCCGCGGAACTCTGAAAACTGTGCAGGGTGTCCTGAGCGGAACTTTCTAGTCCATGCGCGTCATCTCTGAAATCGGCGTACGTATCTCTGGTCGTAGATTGCAGGTCTTCCCATGTGCTTTGCGCGTCACTCGCTACATCCTTAGCCGAGCTTTCGACCTTATCGAAAGCGCTCAAGGTCGAGTCTTGCGCGTGATCGAAAGCCTGCTTCGTCGACCGCTGGAGATCGTTTACTTTATCACTTGCCGCGTTTTGAATTTCATGCATTTTGTCCTTCCCCGATACCTTAATGTTTTCGTATTTTTCCACGATTCCGCTTTCAATTTCTGCTTTCTTGTCAGCGACAGCGTTTATTTTATCCTCGGCGGTACGTTTGATCTCATCCGTTGTTTGTTCGGCCTCTTGTCGTATCCTGTCCAGTTCTGTTTCCGCTGCAAATTTAACAGCTTCCTTAGCTTTTTTCGCTTCATCCTTTGTACTTTGAACGGTCTCGGCTATACCATGTTTTGTGTCCTCAACTTTTTGTTTTACTTCATCTGATTTCTTATTTACAGCACCTACGAGGTCATCTTTCTTGTTACTAACAGCATCTACAACTTCATTTTTCTTGTCGTGTACGTTTTGTACTACAGTTTCAGCACCTTCTTTTAATTCTTCATGTGTCTTTTCTACACTTTTTTCAATATTTTCCTTAGCAGCGGACGCTTGTTGCATGAGATCATTAGCAGAATCTGTGGTTTCTGCAACTTTATCTTTGACTTCCTTTTCAATCTTTTCCTTTTCGCCAAATATATTATGTACTAGACCAGTAAGGAAGTTTTTACCTTCTTTGGTCTTCTTTTTTGTTTTTCCTTTGACATCTTCAATGGAGTCATTGATTTCATGAATTTTTTCGTTTGTAGCTTCTTTGATATTTCCGACATTTTTCTCAACGTCTGTTTGTACGTCATGTACTTTATTATTTAATCCGTCCTGTACATCATGTACTTTATTTTTAGCTGCTTCCTTAAGGTCTTTTGAATTTTTACTCAAATTGTCTTTAGCGTCATGTAATGTCGCATTGGTCGCATCTTTTACATCTTCCGCTTTGTTGTTAACATCAGATTTGATTTTTTTAGCTTTGTTACTTAAGTCATCTTGGACCGTATGTATTGAAGTTGTAAGAGCATTAGCACCATCTCTTAGTCCGGTTTGAACATCATGCGCCTCATGTTTAAGATTTTCCATAGCATTCTCTAGTGTACCTTCGAATTTCGATAACTTGTCTTGTCCTCTAAGTTTCAACTCTTCAGCTTTTTCGTTTGCAATGAAATCCAATATCTGAATTTTATTTTGTGCACAATCTTTAGCACCTTCTGCTGTATTTACAAGGTTATGTACCGTGTCTTGTGTTGATGATTTTATGTCAGTGAGTTTCTCGTTTACGGTTGTTTTTAGATCTGTAGCTGCTGAATGTACATCACTTTGAGCTTTTTGTGTATTTTTTTTCAAATCATCAACTTTATTACTGAAGGCATCTTGAGCACCTTGGACTTGATTTTCAGTTTCCGATTTCAAACTTTCTTTTTTGTCTTGCAGGTCTTGTACAACTTTTTCCGATTTTTCAATTAGTTCCTCAATAACTTCATTGCTTTTCTGTTTAATGTTATCCTTTTCCTTCGCTACTTTATCAAGAGTATCCTTCGCATCATTTTCCGCTCGTTCAGTAATATCTTGAAGTTTTTCATGCGCAGCAAATTTAACGTGCTCAATTCTGTCAGTTAAGTTCGATGTCTCATCGTGACGATGTTTTTCACCTTTCTTATATCTACCCTCACAGCAGCCATCATAAAATTGGAAAGGATCAGTCGCCTTGCAATGTAGTGGCGTATCAACTGGTTGCATATGTTCGTACTGATGATAAACTTCTTCTGTTATTTTTTGTAAGTTTTCGGGTTTGTCCTCTTCGTCTACGATAAGTTTAGTTGAATAAAGTTGGTTATTGATATCATCATCGTCTCTAAGGTGTGGTTTTGTTTTAAGATCTTTAAACATGTCTTCAACTTTATCGAGTAAATCTTCGTTAATAATCCTTGGAGCCGGTTTAGGGGGCGACTTGTCTTTTGTTTCTCGAGGCTTTGGTTGAGGTTTAGGAGACGATTCTTTGACATCATCCTCTTTGTCCTCACTGTGACTGAAGACACTTTTAACTTTGTCAGCGAGACCGCCGAGGAAGGAACCACCTTCGGGTTTCTTTTTCCCCTTCTCTAAGGTGTTCATAGGTGTCTTATCCTCATCGGAATCGAAGGTGGCTTTAGTTTTGTTTGAATCAACGTGAACGGAATCACCGTTAACTGAAATAAAGATAATATTGTGTTAGTCTATCTATCTTATTCTTGTATTTCTGTGCTCTATGCGATTTGACTGATGGTGGGGATTAAAATGTAGCCAATTAAAAGAATCTTTTTGCGAAGCTGATAGTATAAATATTTATGATTACCTTGAGGTTTGGTTTCCTTTTCATCTTTGTCCTTTTCCGTGTATTTAACATCACCATTTGCGATTGATTTAGCCTGTTAAAAAAGAGTAGAATAAATATTGATAGGTTAAATTTTTACTTTCTCTTATAAATAATTTATTCTATAATGTGTGTTTAAGTAAAAAAACAGTATCTACAATAAACACTGAGTGATATTATTTATAAACAAAATAAACTCATCTCACCCAAGAAACTTTCAGCTAAGGTAAATACAAGCAAATATTGACAACAAAATACAGATTAGACAGTTTTTAGATAAATTTATTGTTAACTTACATGTCCATTGATTTGTGGCTTGTCGTGTTGTCTCTGCAATGATCCCGGGCCTGAGCTGTTATTATGGTCGCCCCAGTGGAAGCTGAGCTCGTCCTTCAACGCGTCGAATCCTGAAAAACACAAGTAATATGCATTATTATAAGACATTAATAAGCAGTTCACTTCGCTGGCCCAAGTGCAGATTGGTAGATTTTAAACCTTTACAATCTTTAAGTTATATTTAATCATAGATGTAATAAATCTGTAAGTGACCGCTACCTGTACAATATATTTGGGAGAAAACATCACTGGGGGTTCTAGTACAAAATGGTTTTTAGAATTTAATGTGTGCTTTCGTAGCTCAAACTGTCCGAAAGAACTGATCTAATTTGAATATGATTTTCACCGATGTATTGTGCCTAACTTTACGTCAACTTTCAATATTTGTTAATTTTTTTACATAATAGAAGTTAACAATTATGGCAAGTTTTTATTTTAACCATATTTTAATTTATTCGAAAATAATAAAGACGATAGTAAATAAAAAATAAGATAAAATTATAATACAAAGTTTATCTTTACAAATTAGCGGCGAATTTAATATTCGAACTGAGGCTCTCCCATTAGGGAACGTTGAAACCACTTGATTAAAACGGTTAATATTAATAAGGTAATGTTTCTCGAAGGTCACAAAATGGTGTACTCACCAGACTGGTCAAGATTGAGACAATCCAGGTGACTCTTGGCGGCGCGCGGGGCGATCCTCTCGGGAAGCTGTACATCCAACACGCACGCTGGAGTTTGAGACTGTTCGCCTTTACCCACCTGAAATAAATTCGATTATTAAATAAATACATATAAAGAAAAAAAAACTCGTGTAGAAAATTATTTTTAAAACCAGTACTACAATAATATAGTACACATACCGAAATTATGATAAGATTTTCTCAATATTAAGATAATAATATATATTTTTAAAATTACCGCGCAAGATGTTCAACTCTTCAAATAGTAAGAGATAGGCAACCATTTCAAATATCAAAAAATATGCAATAAAAATGCAATATATTCTTTCATCTTTTAGATAACATTTACTTCTAACTTTAAAAATGTAAGTGTGTTTGTGTGTATGTACCTTAGGATCATTCATGAAGTAGATCCTGCCGGTCGGAGTCTCCTCGTTGTGCTTCACCCGCACTGTGAACTCTACTCTATTGTCTTTGAATGCCTGAAACAATTAAATTCACTATATAGACTATTGCTATAGCGAAAAAATGTAACACCAACAAGACTTTTCTTATATTACTAAGAACAGACGAGTATTACGTACGTAAGTAATAAGAACGAACCTATGTATATTATTTTATAACAATTCAAGTTCATTTAATATTAATTATTAAAATATTTTCTATTTTCAAAAACATTACTTAAAATTTCGCGGAAAACATAACTGACAAAAATGTTGACAACTGCGAAACGTCACTTTGACAATGACATTTGTTGTACACTTTTAAATCTCAAACAATATTTCTGTGTTTTTACCCATTACTTAAGATTGTGTGAAATACCATACCTCAAAGATGAAGTTCGGTTGGCTCGCGGACTTGGTGACAGGCACCAGGTTGCCGGAGAATTCGAGGTAGACCTCCTTCCCGTCCAGGAAACGGACCGCAGTAGAATGAGCTACTTCCGTGTAGTGTTCCTGTAAACAAAAAAACTAAATTATAAACGCTTCCAATCAAATACAAACTAGAATTTTCTATCGCCGGGGCACACTGGTAAAACATTAGACCAATGGACTTTATATTAGACTAGTGTACTCTGACTAATAAAGAGGATTTACATTGTGGCGGAATTGTAATCAACCAATCACGGTGTATTATTTTGAGGCTCCGCCCTCTCTTACTTTCGCGCTTTATTCATATTTATTTAATCTAATATAATCTCAAATTGGTAAATTTCGAATGTAATCACAAATCTCACTATAATTTAAAATGTAATGTTTATTTACAATTTTTTTTTTAATTATTATATGGCTATTATGAAATATAAGCCCTATTTGCGAGGTGTACGCACATTGCGTGTTAACCCACCTGCTGCAGCAGCGTATCATACGCGTACCGATCCGTGATGTACAAGACCAGCAGACGACCCTCCAGGGCGTCCAGCCGCTTACCCAGAACCACGATACGGACCTCGAAGGGCACTAATAACATTTCTCTGGGGACAAACAATCATTAATTTGTTTTTCATATATAATAATTTCATGAACTCTTTCGTGCCATAGCAATGACGCAACTGAGCTCTGATTATTAGCGTCAAGTTAGCCTTTTCGAAAACCTTCGGGCGGCATAGACCCTTCCAAAAGCCTCTACTAGCCCCTCAACCAACCCACTTAAGAGCAATTGTCGAGTTTGCTGTAGGCCTCCTCACTTCACCCAAAGTCCGCCTTGAATGGGATGAAACCATTATAATTAATTCATATTCTTTCATCACGTATCAAAAGCGCTTGATCACAATATTCAGACATATTTAATTAGACGTTTTATTAATAAGACTAATATTACACAATTTTATTTCTTTTCAATATATATTTCTATTCATTTTTACCTGTATAGCTCCGTTGCAAGCTTTGTAGCGTCGCTAACATTTTGACAGTTCATGAGCCAAAATCTGAAATAACAATAAAATTAATAGAATATTTTTTAAACAAAAAAAATCTTAAATAAAATTTGTTAAACTCATAAAATACAAAAAAAAACCAACTTAATTTTAATAATGAAGCTTGGAAGATTTATCTCGAACCCATCAGCAAACACTGTTTGTAAAAAATTATGTACATAAATGACGTCCTTGGTAATTTTTTTCTCTTATATATCAAACCACTGAGAGCGAGTTTATATTTTCTGACAAGTCTTTCATATTCTAAAAAACTTCAATATGATAGTGACCATTGCATTGACAGCGATCAATATTACCAACCTGGCGGACACAGTCGTGGTGAAGGAAGCGCAGTCGTCGGTGAGGGTGAGGGGCGTTGATCCCGTCACGTCCTCCCACACCGCTCGCGCTTGACCGCCCATGATAGAGCACAGGAGACGAAGGTTCGCTGATGATGACTTGTCGTAACCTCCCTGGTTGAATAGATGAAAATAAGTAATATGTTCATTAAAACCTTGTTAGCTCAGTTCACTCAGATAACTGAGTTCGATTAACGTATTTATTTAACAAGGATAAGAATTATCTTATAAACTAAAAACAAAATTATTTCAGCTTCCTTTATTAAAATAACGTATACTCATAATTCAAAACACCTTTATAAAGTATGGAGCCCTGCGGTCAAATGTGAACCGTAATTCATTTTTTATAAATTAATTCCCATACACATTCGCAAGCAACAAATTACCTCTTTATAAATTTTCTCCGTATCAAACATGACCTTGGCACTTCTACGCCATACTTGAATCCTTGTCACTTCTTCTCCATATTCGAAATATGTCGATAGTTATATTACCTTCTCAGTATTCTGCGGCAGGGGCACAGTGAGTGTAATGGACCGGTGGAACTTCCTCCTCCTGGGCTCAACCGTGAGTACCGGCGACACGGCCGCGTGTCTCGGCAGCACGCGCCGGCACAGGGCGGGGCTGGCGCCGTGAGCTTGTAGTCCCACGCGGATACGCTTCGTCAACGCTTGAGGTGGGAATAATGCTTGAACCTGGAATAAATGAATATGCTAACGTTATGTTTATTATTTACATTTTATCCATATCTATTCTAGCGCTATTTGTGATTATTGTTGTTGTCAGCGTTACTGTGGAATGGTGTTGTTGTCAATGTCAGTGTAACTGTTGTCAGTGACAGTATGACTGTTACTGTAGTGAGTGTGTGGTTGTTGTTGTTTTTGCCAGTTGTTGTTGTCAGTGTTAGTGTGATTGTTGTTGTTGTTGTCATCGTTACCTGCGCGATGTGCGCCGATGACACGGTCCCGCCGTCAGGCCCAATAACGTGCACCTCCTGCCGCACACGCGACACGACCGCAAGGTAGTGCGGGAAGTCGCACGTCACTATACGCGTCACCCGCTCGCCGCTCTCTCCGAGACACTCGCCGGAGGTGCCGAACTCCTGGCGCTCGCGGGTCAACGCCTCCTGGATAGTGATGATTTTTTTAAGATAATAGCCGACAAATGAATACGATAATAAAAAATTAAAAGAACTGTTGCAATACCAGATGTAATACCTGTTAGAAGCTGAGTTAAAAGTTCATAGGATGGCGGCCTATGTCAATGGAAAGTGATCGGAAGAGTTAAGAAACAGAAACAAAAATTACTCAAGTGCTTCTGTGTTTTGGATGCCAAGTAAATAACAATTTCGGTCCCGTCAGTTAGCAGCCGTTAAGCCGTATCAGATGCCTTCGAATGGCTTAAAAAACTTCCGAAGTTTCTACCACTAATTCATCCATTAAAATGGAAGCAGAGTGTAAGCTTAGGGCCTCCTCAGCTATGAGAGGCCCGTAGGTCCCCGAGTGTCAGTCATACCTGTATCATGGGGTTGTCATTGTTGTGCAGGTAGTGGTCTTGCCAGGTGTCGCCGGTGTCCGACCGCAGAATGACGATCTCTCGCTCGGGACACGACGCCGTGAAGATCGGCACCTCGATCACCACCGGACTGCGGACAAAATATCATGTGCTTGATCGGCAACGGGTACCCGTGATTATTATAATGTATACTAATAATTCAACTCAATGAAGTATATAGGTCATTTCAGATCGAGTTTTAATTAAATTAAAACTTTAAGACAAGAGTGAATAGGCTTCTCCTATTTGCTTTTTACCATCTAAGAGTACGTCGCCACTTACCATCAGGCGGGATTGTAGTCAAGCATTAGCTTATAACGTATAGAAAAAAATATATAAATATCTCATAAATAATACGTGAGAGCTAGCTAGGTATAAAGTGAGAAAAACCTCCTCGTACCGGCTTTCGAAAGTCCGGCAATCTTGTGTGGGACTTGGTGTACGGTTTTTTAATAAAATCCCTAAATTAATACAAGATTTGCCTGTGAATTTGTTCAAAAAACGTGTAAAATCTCAACTCACAAACAAAGGATATTATAGTATTGTGGAATATCTAAATGACAAGGATGCATGGAAATGATCCGCACTGCTCCCAGTTCAAATCGGGCTAGAAATATTTTTTTGTTATACATTGTAATCTTGTTATTAAAAAAAGTACTGGAAGCCGGCTTTTCTAGCGTACATAGTCCTACGTTTGTATTATTTATAAAGCCGATGACAGATGGGTATTGTCTATCGAGACTTTAGGTTTTATCAAAGAATTCATTTAAATAGGTATATATATTTTTTATATATTGTAGAATTTTTTTAAACTCAAGTAGGGACTTTGGAATGATTCCTAAGACGAAATAAACAGTTTTCATTTCATTTAATTTATACACCTAAATAATGTGAAATTTATTTTCAGATGAACTCAAACGACAATTAGAACTCGTGACCTGCAAGGCCGTAGTGACGTCATCATTTTCTTATCCAAACATTTGTTTAGCGTTGAAAGAAATCAAACGTAAAATACCTGTGATTCTTATAACTAATGACGAAACACCAGAGGGCGCTATAAAATTTTCCGAATTCGCTGAAGACCTTTCAATGGATACCAGTTGCTTGAAATCTGTTAGAACGACTTCCAAAGATGTTTCAGTCATACCGTTTTCTAGTGGGACCACTGGTTTCCCGAAAGGGGTGGTTTTGTCGCACCAGAGTATGGTGGCTATGAGCGAAATGATCCGAAGCCCTGGTATTCTAGCTGTGGAAGAGGCAACCTGTAAGTTTTTCATGTTCCTTGACTTTCGTTAAGCGGGTTTCTGTGCGAGTGAAATATGGTCCTACTAATATTATTAATACGAAAGTTTGTGAAGTAGGATGGACATATGTATGGATGGATGTTACTTCTCGCAAAAACTACTGAACCAATCTGGATGGAATTTTGGCACAGAGATAGATTATAGTCTGGAATAACACAGGCTACCTTTTATCTACGAACTTACCATGCAGCCGAAGCCGTGGTGGGAAACTAGTGTTATATAAGTTTTAGCTAGTCTATTGGTATAAAAGTTACGCTCTCTCACACCAGAGCACCTGGGTTCAATGCCAATAATTTGCATATCAGAAGTTGATTATCTCTTGCTGCGGTGAAGGAAAACATCGTGAAGAAACCTTAGAGTTCCTCACAAAATGTTCAAAGGTGTGTCAAGTCCACCAGGCCAGCTTGTAAAATTACCTGTATCTCTTATATCGTGAGTGGAGATCCGAGCCGACCGACCCGTAGTGGGGCTGTTATAGGCTAAAATGGCGAAGTATGAGCTAGTATTTGTGACCTACATAATTTTGTACTTTTAGGACTGACATCATTTTTAAATTTATCTACAATTTAATATTTCCACCCAATAAATAATTTGAAACGCAATTCAGAAAAGAATTATATGTTAATTTTATGTTACGTTTAATGGTTCTTAAGATTATTTACTGTAAATTTTATGTGAAAACATTAATTGCATATATAATAATAATAAAAGTGTTAATTGCTTGATTGTTCGTTAATGTAAATTTTGGATAAAATTTGTCATGATGTATCTCATTGTTCAAATAATCTCATGATGTGAATACATGATTTCTTTGAATATCCTCAAATTACATGTTATAGTATTAAAATTAAAACTTTATCAATGCATTCATTTAAATACGACTTAAGGATAACTCAAAACTTACTTGTTGGTTGTGCCTCAAATTTTTATATAAACATTCATCCCCTGTTTCAACTCCATCAAGACTAACTCAAAACAAACGTAACGTAAATTCTTTCTCAAAGTCTACTCTATCATTTTGTTTTCATAGAACTCGGTTCAGTAGTTTATGCGTGAAAGCGTTACAGACAGACAGATAGGCATACAGATAGACAGACAGATAGACAAACAGACAGACATATATTGACAGACAGATAGACAAACAGACAGATATATAGGCAGATATTGACAGACAGATAGATAGACAGCTAGATAGACAGATAGACAAACAGATATATAGACAGATATACAAACAGATAGACAGACAAATAGAATTACTCTCACTTTTAAAATGTTAGTAGGAAATTAGGAATAACATAATATATATATATTTCCCTTTTTTACAGCGTCATATCAAGCATCTGTGCCGGCAATCTTGCCGTTCTTCCACATATTTGGTTTCAATGCAGTAATGATGAACCTGATGACAGTGGGCGTAAAACTTGTAACCATGGAAATCTTCAAACCAGAACTCTTCCTACATACATTAGTCGGACATAAAACTGAACATCTATACATAGTGCCTCCTATTGGTAAGTCATGTTTATTAAGAGTAACTCGCGTTCATAGCCCGGCCTGTTTCGATTGAAAGCGATTCAAATAGTTAAACAACTTTGGTTGCGGTCGGTAGGAGGATGAATGGGCTAGTAAAAACTTTATAATAACTTTATGAGCGCTTTCGTGCGTTGGAGGGCACGTAAAGCCGTTGTTCCCTGTTGTCATCATTAGATAGCAATTGTGTTTTATTGCTGTAACAAAATACTCTATGGTTAATTGATATGAATCTGTATGTTATGTCTACAGTTTGGCATTATC
>DWJZ01003369.1:0-17226 GCA_018249125.1 Asbolis capucinus
CTCATATTAAAAAAGCAACGACAATTTTATATACGAGTAGATAAGTAAAAGTGAAACTCATATTAAAAAAGCAACGACAATTTTATATACGAGTAGATAAGTAAAAGTGAAACTCATATTAAAAAAGCAACGATTATTGCTTATAGTTTTAGCTAAAGGACAAGGTACTTACGGGAACCTATTTTATTTGTCACTTAAGGTCGCCTCATCACGCGTTGTGTTCAATTGATGTAGTCAATAATTTTTAACAGAAAAATGTGGTAATAACCATTAAAAATCATTTTTTTTAAATTGACAGACACAAACAATAAAATATTTGAATAATAACAATCGCTGTTTTATTTTTAATCCCTTACTCCGTAGTTTTTGCCCAATTGTTCGAATAGGAGTCACATACGAAGCTACTTACTGGGTTTGGGTTTTTCTCTCAAGGTGAGGAGCACTGGTCAACTCTGGCCAAGTACAAATTGGTAGACTTTACACACCTTCGAGAATTTTTTGAGGAACTCTCAGGAGTGTGTTTCCTCTGAATACTTTCGTTTACCGAACCAAGTGATAATTACTTTCTAATACCTACGCATATATGTAACTAAGATAACTAGAGCGTGTGATGTAAAGTTTTTATAAAAAAACCGTGACTTATCACTTAAAATTTTTACAAGCTTAGTCACGGTGAAAAATATCTTTGTTTGTCATCTTTGAGTGTTCGCATGCCTTGAATATGTATAATGTAGTTGGCCGATAATGAATGCCACTTTTGAATATATCTTCTTGACTTTCTATACTCTGTTAATCAGGCTAAGTTTTGGGTGGCAATTCAGGTGATTAAAAACTTCTTTGCACGTCTCTCTGTTTATTCTAGTGTCGGTAGGTCATATTTGAGGACAAGGAGTGCGTTGCTGGCTCTACTAGTAACTTAATTTCGACAAAAGCTGATCCTGTAGGTGGGTACATGGGTATTAAATGGGTAACTACTATCGAGTCACGGTCATTGCTCTTAGTAACCTAGGTGTAGTAGGTACCCAGTGGCGTAGCCAGAGGGGGCCGCTGGGGCGGGCCGCAACGGGTGTCACCTTTTTTGTGGTGACTCCTGCCCGGTTACTCAACAATGAGTAATGTACAAAACATTAAAATGAATTTGAATTAAAAAAAATTGAAGAAATAAAAAAAGATTACTCCTTTTTACTTTGAATGGGGTGACACCACCAACTTCCACACCGGGTGCCACCCAAGGCAACTACGCCACTGGTAGTATCTGTCCTGCTATCGATAAAGCTCTTCATAACGCAATAATTAGCCTATACTGAGCATACTCCAGCTTGCTGCCTCCGTGTGAATAGATAACCATACCAAATATCGCTATATTTTTATTTTACTTTTTTATATTCAATGAATTACTGGACTACAATCCCGCCTGATGGTAAGCAGTCCCGGTGGTAAAGCGCGCTAATTTAGCAAAACCCTACTCATTCCTGACTTGAAGATATTTACATTGTAATCGAACAGGAACATTGACGTTGCCAACTTGTTCCAGTGTTTCGCAGTACGCATGAAACAAGACTCAAAGCACGAAGTTCATACTGGCGGAATGCCTACGACGAAAGCTTGGATACTTTCCGCGCGACGTCTTGTTCGATGATGGAAAGGGGAGGGGGGAATTAAATCGTTCAATTGATGCACACTCACCAAAACATATCCTGTGGATTATCGAGAGACTGGCAATTTTATTATTCTGTGCTTGGACGCAACATAAATTTATGTAATTAAGGGGATATTGGAAAAATCAATAAGGCTTAAAAAATATGGGACGGATGACTTATTAGATATTAAAAGGAAAGTAGACGATAACTTATAACTTATACCGTCTCAAGGTCCGTCTTGCATTTCTATTTAGCTTCTCATATATCATCAACTCTCCGCTGCGTTTCGATTTTGATGAAAATCCATATATTGACGTAGTCCATGGTACTTTGCGGATTTTTCGCTCAGAGATTGGAATTAACCGACCAATCTAATGAAAAATGCAAAAATAATAATGATAAATCCTATATATGGAAACAAAATACCGAAGTATTATATAGATGAGTGAACAATTTTATTCATAGAATACGTTTTTATTTTAATGAATTATTGTACAGTACGCCTTTTTAAAACTACAAGCGACATCTATTAATAAGTGCAGCAGGTTTTATCTCCTCAAGTTTCCAACATAGGTCTTGTAAGCTTTGAAGTTTTCTTAATATGAAAGAGATGGCATTGTATTAAGTAAGCAGAAAAAAACACAAATGATTAATGGCAACTCTAGACATTTTACTGCACAGAGTAGTTTCATAGTTTCATAACATTTTAAGTGAATTGTGTAAAATATACTTTTCACAAAAATCAATTAAATGTAATCAATCAAGTATTCTAAATTAAATTTCATTTATTTTTATTAAAACATGTTAAATATGACATTTGACATCAAAAATAAAAAAAAAAATTTTATTCTCCGGGAACACCTGTCGGGAGCTGGCCACATTCTGCTGTCTCCGTCTCAGCAAGTATGTAAATGTCAATTTTATATCTAATAATTTACAAAAAAGTGCGTTACCCGTCGTGTACAATCATTTTTTAGGATCGGGCGGCCTTTGATCGACCGTATTACCGTTTATACAATGTCGGCAAACGACCATAACCTCATACGCGAACCGTGCATAACGTAACAGCGAGATATTTCGATGGTGAGGAAGACGATGGTTCTGAGTACGGAGTGGGCGCAGGTCGAAGTGGTCGAGCTCACCAACGACGGCAACGGCTTGGGGTTCAACTTGGTCGGGGGTCGGAGCACAGGCGTCGTTATAAAATATGTGCTCCCGGGCGGGATCGCTGACAAGGATGGACGGCTCCAGAGCGGAGACCACTTGCTGCAAGTAGGATCGGTCAACTTGCGTGGGTTCACCTCGGAGCAAGTAGCGGCGGTGCTGCGGCAGGCGGGACCTACTGTTCGCTTGCTGGTGGCGCGGCCCGCTGATCCCGCTGCAGCCCTACGTGCACCCATCCCGGGCACCGCACTCGTGCCGACCAAACTACTAGCAGATCCAGAGCTTCTAGACCGTCACCTCATTGAAGCCGGTTATGGAGCAGTGTATGACCTGTCACAGTGTTACACTGAATACATCAATGGCCAAAATGGTGATGTTGAAAATGTCGTGGCAGCTGTCAGTATCCTTGGCGCTAACCCTCAACAAATGCCAGATCATCCTATAATTGCAGACAGTGTGTCCCCAACGATCACCATAACAGTGCCAGTAGAATTGCCACAGCTGCCTGAGGTGGAGATTGTTCATGTGGACCTTAATAAAAATGTGTATGGCTTAGGTATTACTGTAGCTGGTTATGTGTGCGAGAAGGAGGAGCTGTCTGGCATTTTTGTGAAAAGTATTATTGAAGGAAGTAGTGCGGAGCAGAGTGGTCAAATACGAATGAATGACAGGATCATAGAAGTAGATGGAATATCTTTAGCTGACAAAAGCAATCCTCAGGCTGTAGAAATACTGCGGAACACAGGGATCTCTGTTCACTTAGTTCTAGAAAGATATCTTCGGGGTCCAAAGTATGAACATTTGCAACTAGCTATATTTAATGAGGAGAGGCCTCCCTCCCCTTCTCCTACCACCACTACACTTTCATGGTTCCCAGTGCCTTCCCAAGCAGAGAATAGTACAGTAGAGATAGAACCAGAACCAGAATCAAATACAACAATAGACTCAAGTGTGCTAGAAGTTGGTGAGAATGAAATCCTTGAACCAACACAGGAGGAATTAGATAAGAGACTTGATGCCATTTTGGCTGTGAATGAGGATGAAATTAGAGAGAAATGGCAATTAGAAGTAGGACCTGAAAAAGAAATAATTGTTGCTGAGGTACATAAGTTATCAGGATTGGGGATCAGTCTAGAAGGTACAGTGGATGTGGAAGGGGGACAGGAAGTCAGACCACACCACTATATCAGATCAGTACTACCTGAAGGCCCAGTTGGTGTACAAGGGACTCTCTTTGCTGGAGATGAGTTATTAGAAGTAAATGAGTACAGGTTGCACGGACTTACGCACACTGAGGTAGTTAATATTTTAAAGAATCTACCAAACAGAGTTCGTCTGGTCTGTGCTCGCAGTAACACAGATAGTGGTCCTAGACCTGTTATAAGCTTAGCACAAGATAGGGAAGGTTTTGAAGCAAGGAAAATTATTTCAGGGAGTCTAAATAACCTGACAACTCTTGTTAAAGCACAATCAGACACCTCTATAAACACTTCCAGCACCGCCACCCTAACAAATCAATCGGGACAGTCGAGAAAATCTCGCTCCCTTGAGTGTGTGTCTGGTTTAGCAATGTGGCAAAGCAAAGAAGATATTGTAGAATTAGTGAAGGGTGATCAAGGACTTGGTTTCTCCATATTAGATTATCAAGATCCCATTGACCCTCATGGTACTGTGATTGTGGTTAGAAGCCTCGTGCCAGGTGGAGTCGCTGAGAAGAACGGCGAAATATCACCTGGAGACCGAGTTATGTCAGTTAATGGAGCTAGTATTAAAAATGCCACGCTAGACCAAGCAGTTCAAGCTTTAAAAGGAGCCCCGAGAGGAATAGTGAAGGTTGGGATAGCAAGGCCTTTACCACCCCATGAGTCAACAAAATCAAAAAGCACAACAACCTTAAATTCAAAGCCTAGTTAATCTTGGCTTTATCTAAACCACTGTGTTATTACTAGTCAAAGTTGTAACCATATCTAAAATACACTTAAAGTGAATAAACACAGCATTTAGAATGCCTAGTGACGTAACACAAGTAGACCATAGGTGTTACAGCACAATGCAATTAGTTCTAGGTGTAGGATTATTTCCGGACCTTCAAAGTCTGGTTCATGAACATATACTTCAACACTGAGCTCAAAATCTAAGATACAATAATAACTAACGCTTTACTAGGTGAATAATATATACCTTTATAAGTGTCACATCATGTTCTTGTATTGCACATGATTTTAATGCATAAACGAAAATTTTATTAAAATAAGAAATAAAGCACTTCTTGCCTCATTTCACTGTTGTATTAAGTGAAATTTATTAAATATTTATACAGTGAAATATGAAAATCAGAAATTTATTTATACATATCATTGCAAATTTTTTTATATAAATTGATTCAAAATGTAAAACCGTTGATACTTGATTATCCATCAGTATCAAAGACTTTAGTCTTTTGTAAAAGTCTATTCAGTACATAATCATATTGAATCAATCTGTTCAGTACTCAATGTTTTTATTCTACTGAATGTATAATTATGAAATTGTCAATATTATTAATTATATTTATATTGTAATATCCAGAATTTTGCTCTCTGATTTTTATTTGCTTCTTATTATTTTCATAGATAATAAAAAAACTCGAATTTCTTACGAAATACCTTTTTGCTATATGATATGCATAATGTAACCTAATATTAAACTAAATTTCCCACTTGTAGCAGGATTAAGATATAAAAATACAGCCTAATAATAAAAAAATACATTGACTAATCCAGATTTACTTTACATTACATTGAAAACTTAGAATGTAAAAATCACAAACTTTGTAGATATTAACCTAAGGGAACAATTATATAAAATGAAACTTATATGTACATAAAATGTTTTTCTCACAATAATAGATCGAATATAAGCTTGGATGTCATACAAATAGGTTTTTTAAGTTATGCAATATCAATAAATTTTTCTTATGTCAAAAACAATTGTGGCATGTTTGGAAATTTTTGAGGAATTTTACTGATTCACAATATCTCATTGCCTAGTCAAAAAAATTTACTTGTAGAATGCTTGTTATACAAATTTATATTTGAACTGAATAATAAGAATTATGCATCTTATTATCAAATAATAAACATTATTTTTAGGTTTCAAACAGTTGAAAATAGATTTATTATACAATTACATACTTCATAAATCTTAATACTAGGTACTTACAATAATACAAAACATTACAAGATAAACTTATTTTATGTTTTTACAACTAGTGTTATGCACTGCCATGTTAAAAAATGTAACAGTTAATATTGTACAACATTGTATTGTTTCCACACATAATCTCTACGAAAGTTACTCAAACAGAGGACTATGAAATTTGGCACAGTTAAAGTTGAACCCACGGAGAAGGGATGCAGAGAGAGAATATTTTATATCAAAATACATTGGAAATACATTAAATATCACCTAACAACAGCTTTTACCCCTTCCACCCAGGGTTGACTGGTGGACAATGCCATTAGGCATTAAGTTTGATCTTTTTTTATAAGAGGTGACATAAATATAAATAAATAAAAAAATTAAAAAAAATAACAATGTAAAAACATTACACACACTCCCATGCATTTGACACACACTGATGTTTGACAATTTCAGTGCTGTCAACGGCGATATGTTTTTAAATCGAATTATGGTTGAACTTCAACCGCAGAGGAAATCTCTAGTTCTAATAATTATGTTATTGTAATTACCAAAAGTGCACTAATAACAATTAGTCGAGC
The DNA here is from genome assembly GCA_018249125.1 of Asbolis capucinus. Classification (NCBI taxonomy): domain Eukaryota; kingdom Metazoa; phylum Arthropoda; class Insecta; order Lepidoptera; family Hesperiidae; genus Asbolis; species Asbolis capucinus. Next base: position 6,566 of record DWJZ01003369.1, read on the forward strand.
ACATGTGATAAAAGTGTGACTTGTTAATTTAAGGATATTTTAATGTACTGATTCTAAAATGAATATTGCTTTTACAATTTTTTTACAAGCTAACATCAACTTTTGTTTTGAATTTTTTACTAATACTTTATTAATGAAACTAACTTTAATATTATTTAGTATCTAATAGATCTGTCAATTCTATTTCTGAATAGTTGTAGCAAGTGATCTTATAGTATTAGGGTTTTAACTTTGGACGTCTTACTGAAATATTTCCTTAGCAGCTTCGTTCCTACTCTGATAGTGTCTGTTGTTTCAGAAAATACATTGTATGTTGTAGGATTACATTATTTCTATAAAAATAGTAAAGATACTTCAAGTCTTACTGTCTTAGGAGTCATTTAGTCATGAGTGAATATGAAATAATGAATGCTGATAATTAATAATTATTTAAAATATGTTAATTCATTTTATATTTAACACTTTAACAGTAAATTTTAACAATCAGTTTTAACCAACTTTGTTCTTGCAATACACTTCTGACATATTTCGAAATGCTTATTTATTTACTTAAAAAATTTATATAAAATTAATGAAATATTCGTAATCGTATTTTTTTTAAAGCATTACTGTTAAAGTATTAACAATCATCCTATTCACAGATTTTGAAAGGTTGAATTTAAAAATGCTTAGTCAATAAATTCTAGTTATTACACTTTCAAATACATAGTACCTGTGAAATTAATATTGAAGAATTTGAAGATACTATGTACAGTCGGGTATGGGTGTTTCTAAATTTTTTTACATTCTTTAATTTGATTCATAACAGGATGATATGTGTGTCTGACTCTGCATGCGTGTCCGACTCTATGAAAAATGTGTGTTCGGCTCTAAGAATGTATGTCCGACTCTATGAAAAATGTGTGTTCGGCTCTAAGATTGTGTTCGATTCTAAGAAGAATGTGTGCCCGATTTTAAGAATGTGTTTAACTCTAAGTAGAATTTGTGTCCGGCTCTAATCATTTATGTCCGACGAAGAATTTGTGTTCGAAAAAGATTGTGTATCCAACTCTCTGAGAATGGAATTAATATATTTTTGTAAACATATCTAGTCCCTCAACAACTGTTAGTATCTACCAACGGTAAATGCATTGTGGCATGTCTTGAAGCACTTCTCTTCAGCCAGACTGAAATAGTGTTAATAATATATATATATATATATATACATTTATTCGGAAATATGTGATCATACAAAATCTTTTGAGGTTCCTATGACAAAGTTCATGGTTGTGTGCGCGTCCAATTACGTTTTTTTTTATTAAAAATTTATTCCGATCAAGGTTTTAATGTACAGTAGTAACGTCAACATAGAATAATTGCACAGATAACTCTCGCCTTGACGGCGTGGAATATGTATTATACAATGATACTTTTTTTTGCCTTACCATAGACAATAGTAAAATAACTGATATCTTCACATATTTCCGTGCATAATAAAGTAAAAGTAAAACCCATATAAAAAGGATATATATAAACTGACGAACCGAAATGGATTGTCGATAATGTCAGATAAAGATAAAAATGCATAATATTCGTTTTATGTTTATTTATGTATATGTTATATGTACGTTACTATGTATCGTTTTGTTGTCCGCACTGTACATGTAATAACGACACCAACAAATTAGCCTTACACTTATGTAAAACAAACAATATAAAAATAAGAAAGTTTTTTGTCTTTTTATTTGGTGCACGTCAATATTTTTTTCGTGACGAACTTTATCACTGAGCTACTTTGGTACCAATATACAGGCAGGTTCTGAGATATGGGGAACAGGTGACCCCGTGTGTGAGGTATGAGGGGGGTTTTGAGCAAGATTTTTTTCAAAGCGGGCAGCTGCCCCCTCGGTGCACCCATACCTGGTCTTCCTAAAATCATTGAAAACGGACTGTCAGAATACTAGAGTTTATTATGCGTATTGCAAAGCATTGGAATAACTTGCCTGCGTGGGTGTTCCTGTCCACATGTGAGGTAGGAGTCATCAAGAGAAGGATAGGCATTTACTAATTTAGTGTGCCCAACACCTTAGACATCATCGCCACTTTCCATCAGGTGAGATCGATGTCTAGCATTAACTTACTCTACGTAAAAATCCGCTTCCAGATACGTTCCAATGTTATTAGAGCGGTCTTAAGCATTATCGCTGGTAAAGCTACCATCGCATCGTAAGATTGCTATAATATTATAACCATGAAAACCAAAACGAGAGTATCGTGGAATTAAGCACAATTATAATTTTCAGAAAATATGTGGGTTCCCAGTTTTCCAGTGACCCTCTTGACGGGAGTATGTGCAGGCGCCGGGGTAGTATGTATATTTAAGTAAGTAATATTCGTTGTTAATCTTCAGTGCTATTTCTTATAAATCTGGCTCGAAGGACCAAAATTTTATAATTAATATTTATTGAAAATATTGACTTTTTATATTATGAGCAGGCAAACGAGTCAGTAAGTGATCACCGCCGCCTATGGACATTTCCAGCACTAGACTGAGGTCAATAACGCGTTGCTTGCCTGAAAGGAAATACTAGACGCGAACAGGGAAGCAAAGTAACAGGGGATGTGGTAAATCGCTAAGGTAACAGGACCCCATAACTACCAAATGACCTCAAGAACACCAGAAGTATACCGCAATTATTCGCAACAGCGTACCGTGTCAGAAGAAGAGTGGGAAGGAAGATAACTGAAGAACGGGGAGCAAATTTTAAAATTATGTGGTTTCAGCTTTAATGGTTCATCATTGAGCACCGGTCTCGTCATACTCCAACACCCTGTTCCAGTTAGTGGCCAACCCAATGGTTGGATTCCTTCATTTGGCTTTTGACACGGTTTATATATTGTCCAACGATAACAACCAGGAACTTTTAAGAAGTACCCACTAACCTACTACTACTAATATTCAATTTTTTTTTTAATATAATTACCAGTGTTACTTCATTTTCGAGTGATTGACGTATTTATTTATGTGGATAGTTGATGGTATGGAGAGTGCCATTGCCACTTTTTATCAACAATGGTTCCACTTTTTATCAACAATGGTGCCACTTTTTATCAACAATGGTGCCACTTTTTATCAACAATGGTGCCACTTTTTATCAACGATGGTGCCACTTTTTATCAACAATGGTGCCACTTTTTATCAACAATGGTGCCACTTTTTATCAACGATGGTACCACGCGGGCGCACCCTCTAGCGAGCTTATATGTGATGATAGTCTTCTGTGACATCCTTAGGGACATGTACGGAGGGCCAGCGTACGAGCGCTCCGTCAAAGCTGAAGACAAGACTGTGATAGTGACGGGAGCTACCAGCGGCATCGGAAGAGAGGCAACCTGGGGCTTCGCCAGAAGAGGCGCCAAGGTAGGCATGATCCCCCATGTGGGTGCGTTTTTAGACTTTAATCTTCTGTTTTAGTAAGTAGTATAGATTTCATTAAAAATGTCTCTACATTTCCAGGTGTTCATGGCGTGCAGGGACATGACGAAGTGCGAGACAGTGCGCCGCGAGATCGTCTTGGAGACAGGCAATAAATACGTGTACTGCCGGCCCTGCGACCTGGCCAGCACCTCCTCCATCAGAGACTTCGTGGCCAGGTTTGATAACTCACCCCATTCCAACCTAAAATATTTCAGTAGAGTACAACCGCGTGTTCGCCCGTGTGTTATATTGATGTAATCTGTTATTGCAGACTACAAACTATCCCTGTACCAAATTACATTCACATCCGTTCAGTAGTTTTTGCGTGAAAGAGTAACGAACATACGTCTTAAAAGGGCGGATGGGTGAACTTTACACATCTTTCGGAATATAAAGTTCCTAGGCTATTACTTCCTTATAATTTTGAACTTAAACGTAAATATCGATGTCTCAGGTTCAAATCCGAGGAGCCGTACGTTCACGTGCTGGTGAACAACGCAGCCGAGATGGAGACACCCCAGGGGGTCACGCAGGAGGGGTTCGAGACCCAGCTAGGGGTCAACCACCTGGGACACTTCCTGCTCACAAACCTACTGCTCGATACATTAAAAGTAAATTATCTGTAACTGACTTCCTAGTAGGAATTATACTGCCATCTAGTGTAAAATATTAAAACTAAATACGACAGGTAGAATTAACTAAATCAATAACGAATATTTAACCAACCTATAACTGTCCCACAAGTGGGCTCGGGACTCTCACAATGAGGGGTACAAGCCATTGCCAACCACGCTGGCCAAGAGCGGTTTGGACAGTTATGTAGTATATGCATCTACAGAAAGGGATATAATGAGGAGTATTTTTCACCGTTTCTTATCCTCATGACACCTTTTGGAAACGGCGTTAGATTTAAAGAAAATATGACGTCATAAGTGTATTTTTATTACTTACGTAAATAAATTAATTTTGACTTTGTCTTTAAAAAGTAATCATAGGAAAAATAAAAGAAAGTAATTATTTTCTAATATTAATGCTAATACAATATCTTTGCATCTCTACCTGCATAATTTTTACGACTAAGTCCTTCGCTCTATGGTTGTCTGAAAATAACCGCTATTAAACCGATAAGACCGCTTATTCTATTTTAAAATTTTATTGATTTAGTTCCCTAGTGTGCAAAATATAGTATATTATGTTGTAAGTAAAAAAATAATTGGCCATAAAAAAATATTCGAAATTGTAAAATTTATTTTGATTACAACTAAAGTTATTTATTTTTTGGAGTGTGTTCTAAGTGTCTATGTAAAATAAATTATTCTTCACTAGGCTTCAGCTCCAAGTCGCGTGGTGCAAGTAACCTGCAGCGCGTACTCCAAGGGTCGGGTTCAGAAACAGGACCTCAACATGAGCGGAGAGTACAACGGCCGCGCCGCCTACTGCCAGAGCAAGCTCGCCAACGTGCTCTTCGCACAGGATCTGGGCCGGAGACTGCTCGGTGAGAACCCGACTTTATCACATATAAAAATCAATATTTGTTTGTTTGTGAGTTTGTTTGTCCTTTATAGACTCTGTAATGGTAGGAGATGAAGCACTGATGTCTTTAGCAACTTTGTTGAGAATTCTCTCTGGAAAAGGTTTTGGTACCAAAATGATATCGATCGAACATGTTGAGTTGATGAGTAGCAATGCACGCCGGGTACAGCTAGTACATTTTAAATGTGGGTACCCACGATTAGTCTATTGTTACACCGATATCTCAGCCTATGGGTCAAGGTCACCGCAAGACATAAGTCTTAGTATGAGACTTTGTTGTCATGTGTACGATATTGATACGAAACGACAAACATCAAACACGGAAGGTATTTAGGCACTGGTTTAATCAGGAGACTGTCGCGAGGCGCAGCTCGCACGCACACAAAAAACCCTGCATACATATGTAACATAATGAACATAAACAAATCGTGAGGTTAGATTACATTTAAAATATTTGATATTCAGAACGAGAGATTTTCTTAAATTTCTGTTCTATTTCTATAATAAGTTTCATCAAAATCGGTTCAGTAGTTTACGCGCGAAAATGTGATAGACAAACAAAATGAATTTCGCGTGTATAATGTTGATAAAAAATAGACTATCTGTTATTACAGACTGTAATGTATTTCTATGCGAAATTTCATTTGGGTCCGTAAGTATTTTTTGTGTGAAAGACGAGCAAACATCCGTCCATCCGCACAAACTTTCGCATTTATAATATTGGTAGGATTATTAAGGAGTACTGACCGCCTGCGGCATTGCCCGTGACATTTGTTGATAAAGTTTCCTGTGAGTTATTCCAGGCCTTAATCTACGCCAAATTTTACTCAGATCCGTTTAGTAGTTATAGCGTGAAGGAATAACAAACATCCATCCATGGATATATCTGATAAACTTTCGCGTTTCCAATGTTAGTAAGGATTGTTGTTCAAAATGAATGTATATTTCATACTCGTATATCTATCGGTCAGAAACGAGAGTAGCAGTGGTGACGGTGGACCCAGGGTTCTCTGACACGGATCTGACACGCCACCTGCCGATGTCTCGCAGCATATGGCGCTACCTGGTCTACCCGGTGTACTGGCCGTTTATGAAGACAGCCCGCACCGGCGCACAGACTATCCTGCACGCCGCGCTAGATCCCGTTGCGCGTGATGCTAAGGGAGACCTGTTTGTGTGAGTGCTAAGTATCCCGCCTTTGTCCATAGATGGCGTTGTACATTATGAATGAATCACGCTGTTGAGATCTTATAGCAGTTTCTATATATTGAAACACATCTAATGATTAATATTCCTTAGTTGAAGGAGTAGAGGCCATTCGGCCAAAGCCAGTCTCAGGTGGTGTTTAGTGGCTATGCACCTAGGTTATCGTGAGTCCCACATAACCAGTACAGCCGGCTGTGCTGATATGCATGAGCATTCACCATCTCCCTCCCACGCATCTCCGGAAGGGTAACCCTTTCTCTTTGTCTAGACACAAGAAAAAAAAAGATTAACACTGGCAACACAGATTAATGTTTTCAGCTGCACACTAGACGAATTCACAATTTTTTTTTTTGTAATTTGTATTTTAAATTATGACGTCTTTACTTATTATGAATTGTATGGTGAATTAAATAAATAAATAAAATCTATTAACATTAAAGTTTTCGGATTGAACAAATACGTTTAATCCATATTACGTGTGTATGTACTAGAAGCTTTAATGTTAAAAATTAATAACACTGCTAAATTTTAATATTAATTGACACTTACATTTAGCAGTTACTTTAACAACCGTTAAAATTTAAGTACAGACTTACGTGCTAATATAATAGAGGTGAGTAGTACTCGATAAAATCCATACTTAGTCTTGCGAGTACGAGTACATACGTGTCAATACGCGTTCCAATGACTGGTGCCATGAGTATTTAGGAATATGCATCTTTTTGCTAGTAAAAAGCCTAAAACAGTACGCTGTAAGGTTTATTTTCGTTGCCGAGGTTCATGACAAGTGTGTGAAATATCTACGATTACGACGCGTTCACTTGTAAAGAGTTTACGCACTCGCGCGTTTGCGTTCCATCCGTACTTCTTTAAACGCCATACTTATTGGAAATTTCATACTTCTGACTTCTTATAAAGACTCCTAAATACTCCTCCAATACTCCTAAATACTCCTACAATACTCCTAAATACTCAAAGCGTTTTGTGGTTTTACTGTCACAAATATTCACTTTCTCTATTATTTTAGGGACATGAAACCAGCTGAAATACAAGGCCAAGGGAAGGACTTGGAACTGGCGCAGTGGCTGTGGAAGGTGAGCGAGAAGTGGACCAGGCTGGACGAGAACAGAACCGCTGTAACCAAGGCCGTAGTCGCTTAGTACTGATAATGAACCTTATGCTAATGAAATAGGACTGATAATATAACGATAAAGTCATTATGCTTTGGATTCGCAGTTCATTCAGTGGAAAAACCATTTCATTGTTATATTTTCTAGTTGAATAAAAAACATTTTTTTAAACATTATCTAAATAATTCTTCTAAAAAAATTGTTTATTAAATAACTTCAATAAAGTGTTCACCAAAAGGAACAAATTTTTATTAAGGAATATTTCTAAAGGAATTTTGTTTTATATTGGGTACATGTAATAAAATTTGATGTTCAATAAAATATTACTATTATTTTATTGATTCGACATTAGGTTTGAACACAGAACAAAGAACGCTTTGAAGCATTTTTTAACAGTATGATCCGTATTTTTTAATTTGTGATTTCAAGGGTTGACAACTTCTCAAAACATTTTTTATCCATCGAGGAATAAATCCTATAATTTAATACAGTTCTTAAAATAATAATAATTCTAGCTGTTTTTTTCTTAGGTCAGTACTTGCTCTTTGCATTTACTATTGTAGATATAATGTAGAACTGATTTTGTAAATAAAGTTATTATAGAATATTGATGTCTCTATTCATTTCTATGTTCTCATACGATACGATAATCTATGCCTTATTGATAACAATTATCAAAAAAAAAAAAACAAATTAAAAAATATTTATTGTATTTAACAAGAATTTTCTTTATTATTAAAAAAAGGAACAAAATGTAAATTTCATAAATATTTTATTTAACAAGAATTAAAAAGTAAGTTTACTTACAATATATCCTTACTTAAAACTATTCCATACAAACTTGTACAAAAGACTTCAATTGGCTTCGCTCAAATCTTGTTTGAGTTTTCCAGTCTGTCCTGCCAGTCAGTGATTAGACTATTCAGTATATTTATTATTCTATTACAATACTCTAACTGGTAGTGCATCAATGTTTATTCTCCGGTTATGAATGTTGTGTGTGCATAGTCCGTGCCACCCGGGGACACGAGTATCATGAAAAATATATCTTCCTCTCTTAACCCGACGTCGTACCTATTCCCTACTACCTCCCTCTGCCCTACCTCCTTCCGACCTCCAAATGGTAGAGTTGTCGCCGGTACCGATGGTCGCGGACTCTCCCAGAATGCGTGTGTGTAGTACATACATAGTTATCTCCCTTCATCTTTACTCTCTCTCTCTCTCGAGGTAGAAGAACGGAAGGGCCGATTTTCTACCTCCCTTCTACCCCCTCTATCCTCTCTCCCCACTCCACTCCGTTGTACCTCCCTCCCTCATACCTAATGCCCCCATCTGTCGTTCTTCCTCCCTCTAACCTCCTATCACCTCCTCCGCTTCCTCCCTACCCCCAAATAGAAGGGTGATACTGCGGGCGGTCGAACAGCAGCTCCCGTGCCGGCGGCGCGTGTGCTGCGTCGTGCCGGTGCAGCAGCTGAAGCACACCGGTGCCGATGGCCGCGGGCACCCCCAGGATGATGGACTCCGACACCCCCTCGATGCAGTCCCGCTGTCCGTAATACGCCGCGTCGAATAGATGGTCCGCTGTCTTCTCGAACTGGAAGTACAAAGTTATTTATGTAATTTAGTTTTTAGTTGAATTTTGAAGGAATTAGTACACTTAGTACATTTAAAGAAATTACACCCATTTCTTTCATTCCAGTTTCTGACCCTGGAAAAAGGGAGGGCGAGAAGCAAGCCCTTTTTTAGATTTCATGTGTAAAATATGTACTTTGACACATAACCTACTAAAAGACCTGGATTCCAGAATGGGGGGGAGGCGCTGCAAACACCCCCAATCCTCCCCCAAAACCCGAGCCCATATGTGGGGCAGTTACGAATTACGATAGCGATACTAACACTGGCGAGGTTGAGGACGGACTCCTTCATGCGCGCGAGGCCGTAGCGCGTGATGCCGAGCACCTCCCCGCGCGCCGTCATCTGCGCGGCCAGCAGCTGCACGTGCCGCCGGTCCACCGCCATGCCGTGCCCCTCCATCACCGCCTGGATCTCGCTCATTATCGTCGACTTGGCCGCTTCGATGCCCAGGGTGCTGTATACCTGAGAATATCGAATCCGAATTCGTTTATTCCTTTGGTTTTGTTTACGTAGAATAAGTTAGTGCTTGATATAGATCCCACGTGATGGAAAGTGGCGATGATGTCTAAGATGTTGGGCGTACTAACTTATTAAATGATTATTCACTCTTCTCTAGAAGACTCCTACATCATACGTGGGCGCGAACGCCGACGCAGGCAGATTATTCCAATCCCGATTTCTACGTAAATGGTAAATAATATAAAACGTACACCACTGTACTGTATTTTCAATAATTTCCACAACGTACGCGATATAAAGATGTTTTTGGTTTTTTTTCACACGACCATAATCCATGCAAGTGGGTTGAAATATCGGTATAAAAATTAGATCGTAAGTATCCTTTTGCATTTGAAAAATTTAGTATCGGCGACGGTGTTACTCTAAAAAAATCTATCGTCTGTTCATTAGGAATAATGTAGAATTATAACGGTAAAAGTAATTTTCAAATAAGACCAATTTCGGAGCTATTTCTCTTCAAACAAACAATAAAAACTTTCCTCTTCATAATATTAGTAAAGATAGATAATTTTCTATCACAATACCTCCAAAATGTTGTTCGATGTGGTCCTATTACCGTTGACTCCGTACGTCGCGATCACGTCCCTTAGCCCGTCACCCTCCACGCATAGTTTATACCTTTAGAAGAGATAAACTTGCATAAACTATAATTAACTCATCCTTCTAAATATCTACTAGTTGGTCTAGTGGTTAGTGAACCTGACTGCTACTCCGAAGGTCGTGGGTTCGATCCCACCCATGTCAAATTTTTCTGTGATTAGCAGGAATATTTGTCTTGTATGTCTGGATGTAAAAATGTATATAAGGATGTATTTAAAAAAATATTTATGTATGTTTATCAGTTGTCCGATCACCACGCTGACGCTTAATTTGGGGTCAGATGGCCGTGTGTGAGATGTCCCGAGATATTTATTAATATTTTGTATATAAAGTTTGTAAGGATGAGTAAAAAACTTTTAATGTAAACGGGTACTCACGATCTGTTTATTATTACACCGATAGATGGTGAGTACCCGTTTGCGATAAAATATTTAGTATCCGCGATATTAGTCTAAGACGTTGTGGGAAGATGGATGTATGTTACTGTTACTCCTTCATTCAAAAACTACTGAAGGGATCTGAGTGAAAATTGTCACAGAGATAGATTATAGTCTGGAATAACATTGGACACTTTTTATCAA
>DWJZ01003370.1:0-17224 GCA_018249125.1 Asbolis capucinus
TTTTTTTCTCCCTGAACATGTAATTTTGCAGTAATTTATAGGGTGCCTAATACTTTTGGCCAAGGCTGTATATATGTGTGTAAATGATTGACTGTTTGTTTGTGAGTTTATTTATCCTTTTACACTCTGAAATGGTAGGAGATAGAGCACCAATGTCTTTAGCAACTTTGTCCAGAATTCTCTGGAAAAGGTTTTGGTACCAAAATTATATTGGTCGGACACATGGCTGATGAGTTGATGCGTAGCAACGCGCGCCGGTATAACTAGTATTATAGAAAAGAGCCTTCCTCGGTATTTTTTCAACTTGTAATTCCCGAGATAAGCGAGTTTAGACAATCAAAGAAACTGTTCAGTTTTATAATATTAGTATAGATTAAAAATATTATGAGAGTTCAGAATTGCCATATTTTCAAAATCGATACAGATGCACGCACCATGGGAAAATCATTGATGCGATGCAGGACCGCCCGTCATCAGAATCATGTACCGTTGGAAGCCAGCCTAATATTTTCACCAAGTCTCAGTTACATTAATAGTAAACTGCACACAGTATAGGCATTAAACATGTACGCGATTGCCCAAAGAGACCAATTTGCGAGCAGATACCATCATTACTTCCAGTTACGAGTAATTTCTCGCTCTGTTGACCACAACCGGATGTTTAGACTTAAATACATACAAACCACATACAAATACAAACTTTATTCGTAGACCTTTAAAGATTACATTTAGTGTTACTACTTCAGGATTTATATCTAATCACATTATCGAAATAAGTGTTTTTCCGTGAAGTTCGCGTTCGTAATGTTTCCACAGAAAATAAAAGATGTTCCATATCTTTTCACCTATCTGTTTAAGCATGCAATAATGACTTGAACGTTTAACAGCCCATAGCCGAGCAAAAGTCTCTCCTCTGCTTGCATGGTACTTCACCAATCTCATCGAGTACAGGTTACTTACCTGGCGGTAAGTGGTCTAAGCGCGTATTATTAGAAGCTTAGTACGCATTTTTCCTGTACATTGATTTTTTTTCTCTTGTATCGATATTAAGCACAAACATATTTTTTTTGGAATTATTGTCTGTCCGTCTGAACGCACATCACGTGAAAATGAAATGAAATCAGATTTCGATGACACCTTGTAAAGTTATTACTTATATCCCCGATTAACATGTAGGATACTTTTATTCCGATTAATTCCCGGGTTGCAACAAACATTCCTTGTTTATATAAGTGAAACACGTATATAAAAAAGGCAAAATAATCTTGAAATTTTCTATAGAGGCTCCTGGGTGATCTTCAGGTCTTTGCCTTGAATTTGAAATTTACATATCCTTAATATAAAACCTTCAATATAAATTCAGCGAGTTTTTTTTTTTTTTAATTTCTTCCTATAAAGGATAGAAAAGAGGTACGAATTTAACTAGGTACTAAAATACCTCTTAATATATGTAGTTTTTATTTTTAGAATGACTTTAAATACTTAGCATTTACCATATATCCTAATTTTTCGGGTTCCCTTGGGATACGGGATGAAAGTATGGGATTCTTGGTCCACTTGTAATTAAAAAACAACGTGTATGTGTGTGTGTACGAAGCTGCGGGTACAGCTAGTTGTACAATATATGTAGTACCCTCTCATAAAATAATATTAGTAAACCTTTAATAATACCGTGCTAAGAGATGGTGGTAATTTTAGTCGTAATCGAAACTGTGGTTGTTTATTTTAATAAAAAAAGGATCCCGTGGTTGTCATATCCATCAAGATGAGACTGTGAGCTATTTAAGTTCATACTGGTAACCTTTGTTCGACACCGGATTTCCGCATTACGAATTCAGTTGTCTGAAATGCGCATCGCAACTTGGAAATACAATAACTGACCTAAGTTTTCTGGTTAGAAAACCATCAATATTTTCATGTTCCCTATATGTTTAAAGGGTACTTATTATATATGCAATAATTAATACTAAAGATACAAGATTGTTAAATCAACAGATTACTAATTATAATGATTCTTTAAGAATTGTTCCGTCTTATTATGTTGATACAATCTGTGTTATACGGAGAGAATTTAAGTCTTCCGACTAATACCGATTTTCTTGCGCATGAACTTTTGAACGGGGCTGTGTAGTCCAAGCCCAAGGGACATTATAGTACCTGTATTCCTACAAAGAATACAAAATCACAAAAGAGGCGTCTGGTTTATTTTCAAAAATAGAACCGGTTTTGAAAATTTAACAGTAGATTATAGAAAAGGAATCGTTTAGTTTCAGACTTTTCAATTAGAAAGAAAAGTTTGTTGTCTTTATTTCTTAATTTAAATATTGTCTAAATTTAATTCAATGTTAATACTATAAATACAAACTGACCTCAAAGCGCTTCCCTGTTCCCTCACGTCGACTCCATTAATCTGGTCATCACTCCGAGTCTGCAAACCGGACATTTTCCACCAATCAGCGTGTAATACACGCGCCACTCCGCCAATCGGAGAGCCGATCACGTCATTCCGGCTCGCGTCGACCAATCACCGTTGCGTATCATCACTGTAAACAGTTGGAAATTTCAAATTCGTTCCACGCTCAAGATACACTTATAAGGTGGTAACAGGAGGAAGTTGCGAATTGAATTTCCGTTATGTAACAGTTAATCTGTGAGTTACCTTCTATACATTAATAGTTCTATACATCATACAGTTCTTTTCAAAGTAAATATTATTATATATTGATAGTGTTGATATAAATAAAACAATAACAAGAAAGTAGGTGTAAGTAACTTGTTCATTTGCTTTAATTTACAAATACTGACATTATCCTTAATTCTGTAACAAATGTCAACAAAGCATTAATTTCGAATGACGATACAAGACTATTAAATAACCCAGGGGAGAGCAACCGTTTGAATTAAAGGGCTAATTTTAACTTTGATTTTTGCTAGAGGGCCGGACATACATTAGCATTATTTATACTAAATCAAATTTACTTAACGTTTTGAAGTTACTATGTACAGGTTTTAAACATTTGGTCAATTTATGTTTCATAATGCTTATTTATGTTGTATTTTTTATGTTTTAATCCCACAGTGTTTGGCCTTCTAAGCATAAAACATCTAATTTAAAAATGCTCAAAGGGCCGCGGGTTACTCACCCCTGAACAAGATAACCGTCGTTTATAACCGATCAATTAACCAATGATTAAAAAAATAGGCCGTAAGTTCATAAAGCTATTTAACCTAACAATAAACAAATCATAAATCCTAGTTTATTTATTACATAAATTCTTATTGGTAACTGACCAGCCAGTTCTATGCATTAAATCATCCTATTGTACTGATTTATTAATATTGCTTTGTATTAGCTAGTTTGCTAGACTATTTTAGACCATATTACAAAGCAGTAAGTTCTATTATAGTTTGTAGAGACAGTTGGAAATTTTTAATGTATGTTTGTCTATAGATAGAAGAGTATTAATGACGCAAGTGTGACTACATTAGATTGAACTTATTTAAATTTGTTATTGGAATACACTATATCAAATAAACTTAAGGAAAGGAATTTTATTGTTTTGTATTATAACATAACTAGCTGTGCCGCGGTTTCATCCGCGTTGAGGAATAAATGTCGTACTCGTTTGTCGAGTAGACGCAAGCGCGACTGCAGTTATGTTGCGGCCTTATATAGCACTTACAATAAATGTTATTATGGGATATTTTAGGTTGATGTATACTACATTACACACATTATTATTTAAATAAAAAAAACCGTAAACATATTTTGAAAATATTTCACGCGTATGCCTCAAAATCAATTATCCGTATAGCATCGATACTTGAACGATGCGAAATATTTGATCGAATCGATACTATCAACGTTAAGGAATTTCATAAACAGCACGTACAGGAATATGAACTGAAAGGCTATCGATTATAGCAAGACATACAAGCATTTCATCAGTACGAACGACGTGCTTCGCCTTGTATTTTATCACCCGTATCGCGAAGGAATAAGTTGAGCGCGTCGGTGTTTCCGTTCGATTACAATGTAAATGTCTTAAAGTCAAGAGTGAATTCTACTAAGTAAGTGCGCTTTACCATCAAAGACTTCATCGCCACTTACCATCAGGTGGGATCGTAGTCAAGCGCAAATTTATTTAAATTAAAACTATTAATATAGTATATACTAATACTATTAATAATAGTAATGTTAGAAACATTACGTAACTCACAAACACTACTCACTATAACACCCTCATTAGTAGTGTTAAATAAAATAGCACACTACAACTGATCAAGTGTACGGAATACGTTTGTTCAAATAATTCGCGCCCGTGCCTCGGCTACTATTGCCACAGATTACTTAGTACGTTGTTGCATAACATATTAACACAACTATGATTCAAGAAGACTCCTTCACTGTGTCTTAGTCTGTGTGGAAATTTAGTATTTGCCTGTTCTACGTGTTACGTCACTGTTTCGTAGCTCTATGGCCCGGGTAGGAAAGGTAAAGCAACACCGGGCGCGGTCAGTAGAAGGATGGGTGACCGCTAATGGCAAAAAGTTCATCAGCGTTTCTGTAAACCGTTTCAGCCTTCCTTCGGGCGGCATAAAAGCGAAATTCGGGTTGGCCACTAACCCCTCTACCCGCAATGGAGCAGCGTGGTGGAATATGCTGAGACCTCCGGAATATGAGTAAAGGCCGTGCTCATTAGTAGGCTATTAATGGACTGAACCACATATATCTCGTTGTCTGAGTCTAAACAACGGTCAAGCGCTAGTAATCTCAACCTGTTTTTACCAAGGTCGAATTTTGACGTTAAGGTCACTACTGCTCATTAACCACCAACCAACAACTGGGGCTTCGACTGCCAAGCTACATGGGAACTTTAAGGAACGTTTCCCCCAAAACCAGTCAAATTTAGGCCCGCTTTCTATCAAAGCGGCGCAAGTAACTAAATAAATCGGTCATTAAAATGCATCTCTTCTCCTCTCCGCTTTGGTGTAAGCCGGCCTTAGCATCCTCAGTTGTACCGACACGAGACTTACTATAGCTAGTACTCTATGGCTATTTGTTACTAGAATTCCCTCTAGGATCGTACTGAACCACTAAGCTAAGCTCTATAATAGGAAATTCCCCTATTAATTACTTGACCAAACTCTATTACGTATAAACAGTAGAGTACTTTGCATTGTTACTACTCAACCTTTAACTTTTACTTATCACTCACACATAGGTGCATATGAACCTTTACGTACGTAATTTATCACTCACAAACAAACAGACAATCACTACCAGATACTTAAATTACAAACACACACACACACACACACACAAGTTACTCTTTCAAAAGTTTCATTCCAAAACTGACCAATTTCCTATTAGTTCATTAGCAATTGAAATTCAACCATTGTAATGTAAACAGTGTTTTGTCCTCGTGTCAGTTTGTCTGTCACTCGTACTGAACGCGTGTAAATTAGCTTTTATGTGTAGTACAAGTATAAAGCGGTTGGGCAAAATTTTTGAATTTTATTGGTGAATAAAGTTTAAAGAGATTAATTAAAATAAAACTACTACTAGAAAGATGAAATTTTCAAGAGTAATAAAAACTATCCTATAATTAAATCAAATCAAAATTTATTTAATCAGGTTGGCTTTAACAAACAATTTTCTAAGCTGCAAGAAACTAACAAGGAATATTTTTTTTCTACTCACAATATAGTATTTATTAATACTCATCCAGTTAATAATAACTTTTTGTCATAACATTTATTTAGATTTTAGCTTTAAATTTATAGCACGTCATTTCCGTCAATTGTAACATAATTTTATCATACATTGTAATACATCTAAACATGAACGAGTCACCACGGTTTATTTCTTCAAACAAAATAAAGTATATTCATTATGTATTATTCAATTCGATCAATAACATTATGATTGAAGCAGAAAGAATTATTTTTCTTGAGACGGCAACTTTGATAATCGGTAGCAAACAAGAATAATTTCTTCACTTGGACCTCACATAAACATGATTTGAATACAAAATTTGGTGCGACGTCATTAGTAGCAAGAGCGAAGTTTATTTACTTTAAAAGAAATACCCATTACAGGGCATATCTTCTGTTTACTTTACTACTTGAGAACTAAATACAAATTAGGTATGAAATAGAAACATAAATATTCAGTTTTACCAATGCATCGATTGAATAATCGAGTGCGTTCGGAACGCAAAATTTGATTCCTTGGCGTTTTCCGACATGGGCTTAGTACTAGTTTCTTTTATAATTATGGATGGTTTTTAATCTTTGCTATGAGAATATGATGTTTGTCAGATGAGATATGAGAGATGAAATATGATAATCAGATGTTTCCAGATAATCGGTTTTCAGCTTAGCTCATCATCTCTATTCGAAAAAGGGATGTGGGTGATGGTGTACCGTATACCAGGTGGGGGGAATCTGGGTAATACAAATCCTTGTAATTGTCGACATATGTACATTTTTGTACTGTGATACGTATTAAATCTAGAAAAAAATCGCACAATCTCATTGAAAATAGCAAATTCAAGGTATGAGTTAAGGTTCCAGTCAAAATCGATTAATTATGTTTTAATTTCCGTGAGAAACATAACCTCATGTACCTTCGTTACACTGAGATACCCCTAGATGGCGTTATTACTAATTACTATACAGAGAGACAATACCAACCTGACTGCCGTATAATATGGTGAGAAACAATTTTACTGTTACTTATTAAATGAACGACATTGATACCTTAATTAAACAAGTCAACACTTATTACAAAAACTAAAACAAAAGCTTATACTGTTACGGCTTACGGTTAACGATGAACTGTTAACGGTTTAAATTAATTGTAAGACGTTGTAACTATTGTGTATGTAAATTTTCACATGAGTATTAATGATTCGAGTTACGAAAAAATAATTATTTGTAACGTGTGTAATATTGTATGGCGAACAGAGCTTGCTGTGCGCCATGTAGTATTACTAATTGTAATTAAATCCAATTAATTACCACTTAAACTAACATTAAGAGAAACAGGTGTACTATCCTCCTAATATTATAAATTCGAAAGTTTTTAATAATGGATGGATGGACAGATGGATGGAAGGATGTTTGTTACTCCTTCACGCAAAGACTACTGAAAGGATCTCGATGAAATTTGGCACAAATATATAAATATAAGATTGTAATCTGCAATAACACATAGGCAATACTTTTTTATCAAGATTTCACGCGGACGGACCCGAATGTAATATTTATTTTAATAATGAAAATTGTCAATTTTATTGTCACTGTCACTGTCAATACACAACAACGTCCTTCACATCGAACCGCAAAACGTATACCTACTCGTGCCTATAATCAACCATCGTAAGCTGACCTTAGAATCGGCCTCTTCTAGGTCGATTGTGTAACTCCATAATCAATGTGTGAGTCATGACATTACCGCACACATGCCGATACACACACTTTTCGCCCCTTCCGCGTTTAAGACTGACATTTTAGGGTTCCGCAGTAATGAAGTGAAATGCATTTATATCGTTTTAGGAACCAAAAGCTCACTTAACGAAAGTCAATATTTTAAAATAAAAGGTCCCAACATCAACCATAAAATTAATAACAAAAATCAAATATATAAAAAAAAACATATCTATATAAATTCGGATCCCTTATAGCATGGGTCGATAACCTTTTCTTATATGAGGGCTCAAATGTTATTAGGATCAATGTGCGTTGCGCTTTGATTGATGAATTGGTGCGTACCACATTTCATATGTCGGCAGGATCACAAGGAACGCCAACGTGTTACGTAAATAGGGTGGCCCGCACAGCAAGGTAGCTCTACAATTGAATATGAACTGCATACGGCCCGCGGGCAGCAGTTTGCCAACCTCTGTCTTATAGTTTCGCTGTTTCAATGCGTCAGGCTTTAAAAATGATAATTTAAAAGAATTTTCCAATAGACTGGTTCTAAAGACCTGAAAAATCCTAAAAATCGTAGGTTAGGTGGCTTCAACCCTGTGATAGCCCACGACCGAGCAAGAGTCTCTCCTGACCCGTGATATCTGAGGAGACTTAGAGAATACTCCACCACTCTACTGATTGGTGAAAGATATAATGTAAATTTAAAAGGAAAACTACCTATTACAGAGGTTTATCAGGCTAATGACATATGAGTTATTACGTAACTACGGAACAAAACATTTGATTCCTTGACCCAAAAACACTTTGCGTGTTCCGACATGAGCTTAGCCAGTTACTTGGCCAGTTTCTTTTATAATGATGGATGGATCTTAGACCATTATAAGTTGTGTTACGTATTTGGTCATAGATCAACTGGACTGGCTGCGACGGTCGAACGCTAACATAGTACTATTGACCATCGTCGCGTCAAACCAAATATATTGTACAAATAAGACCTCAAATCGTTCATCAGCTATACAAACATTTTTTATATTATACTAGCTTTTTACTACGGATATGTCCGCTTGGATTTCAATCCATTCAATATTTTCTCACAATAATAAGTAGCCTATGTTCTTTCTCAATTTCTGGCCAGTCTATCTTCGAACCAAGTGGTTTAGGCGTGAGGCCGTAACAGACAAATAGATAGAGTTACTTTCGCATTTATTACGATAGATTTATATGTAATATATAATACTAGCATAATAAATAATTGATTCACAACGTGTTGAGCAATTAATTTTTTTTTTTTTTCATTATAGCGTTTGACCATGAACCACGTAAGATAACTTATTTTATGTAAAAAACTGTAACATATTTTGCTTAAAAAAGATAATAATTATGTGCTTGTATTATAGCGTATAGACAACATACATTCATTGGGAAATTATAAGTTTAGGTGCTCTAACTAAATCACTATAGCAGGAGAATGCCACAAGGTTCCATTTTGGGTACACTTTTTTACACGCTTGTGGATTTAGTCACAACAAATGAGTCTTTGTTTGTACTTATCTATGGCAATTTTCTGACGATAAATATGTCGTATTAAATGCCGATAGTTATGCAGAACTTGAAAATATAAAATATAACGTCATTATTCCTGTATGAGCATGAGCAGAAAAACAATTACTTTTTTTATACGATCATTGCTACTCATAACGAACCATTGCTGGGCACGGGTCTTCTCACAAATTTAAGGGATATACATCATATTCTACCACGTTAGCCAAGTATAGATTAGTCGGCATCACAAACCTCCGAATACTTATGACAAAACTATCAGGATTGAAGGTATCTGCTCGTTGTTTATTGACACCGAAGCAAGTAATAATTTAGTTCGAGGGACCAACGTTCAAGCCGTAAGCGTATCACCGCTTTTTTATAATTATGACTAGAAATTGCCCTCGTTTCGCTTCGTAAGAATAGCTACCCAGTGGTTTCAGAGTTGCCATACTTTAACCTATTATCCTATGTTCCCATAATACTTATACTTACTTTAACCTATTATCCTATGTTCCCATAATACTTATACTTATTTTAACCTATTATCCTATGTTCCCATAATACTTATACTTACTTTAACCTATTATCCTATGTTCCCATAATAGCCGTCCCATAAAAGCAGTTTTCTGGGATAAAGTGTCCTATAACCATTGTCCTTACACAAGCCACAAAAACGCTTAACTTCATCTATACTCGATGCAAACAGACAGACAATAAATCTAAAAAATGTGTTGTTTTTGAAAAAATATTTAATGTAATTAATTCTGAACCCCGTTACAGTTTTATTTTTAGTAATAGATAGTCAAGTGTTTAGGTCTTCAAGATTTTCGCATCGGGATAAATATGACAGATAATTGTCTAATATATGTATATTTGCTCACAAGACATTCGCGATCCATTCTTGTAAATTTTAATGCTAAAGAACTCATAATTGTATGGAAATTTCATTATTAAATAAATAATGCATAATCTCAGAAATCGCTTTACTCATATAGCAGAGAAAGGTTAAATTGACACTAAGCATATTTTCATTTTAATCTGTCAAAAATATTATCGATTTAACAAATTAAATATCCCGTACCTAAGGCAGTTACTAGTATTATAGATACCTTGACATTCCCCTATAAAAGAACCAGCAAGTTTGTAATGCAATATTGAACAGAAGCGACCCTGAAATGTACATACATGTGCAAAAAATAATTCGCAACAATAATCTGGCTACAACCGCTCCAGACGATCAATTTTAACTGTCAGCTTTGTGTATATTCAAACGAGGATACTCTACACGTGCTCTTTTAAGATAGATAGATAAGATAAGAGCGATTTCTTGCCTATTAACAAAGAAACAAAAAAGATACAATCAGAAGACACGGGAAAACGTAACTTCCGTTAAAACTAAAGGACAATATCACAAATTATTTGTAGTAAAATTTAGGTTTATCCATTCTCATATCGTTTCCAATATTTTTAATGGATGTAGCTGACAAACGAGCAGTCAAGCCAAAAAAATATCCACTTCAAATCAAGAGTGAATAGTCAAAGTTTGTGAGCTTTTCCATTAAAGACTTTATTGCCACTTACTGACAGGTAGTAAAAGTAGTCAAACGCTAACTTACACAAAATGGTTAGAGGTCACTTTCGCCCGTTTTATGACTTATGACCTAGAAGCTATTGGCTAAAAAATAAATATAATTTAAACAATACAATTTAAATAATACAATTTAAACAATACAATTTAAACAATACAATTTAAACAATACAATTTCATGTTTGTCCATTTAATATCTGGTGTTTGAAACCCACACAAGAACGCATTTAATGTTATAAAAATCGTGACGAATAATTATAACAACCATCAGCTGGCCGATTCTCGTTTTACCAAACAATTACAAGTTACAGTTGTTCAACTTTAGAAATCGTTCGCTTGCAGTATTTACATTAACTGTGATTAAATAGAACTTCAACTTTATATGATCAGAATACAGTTGACGTTACACTGACAAACGACTTTCGGTTTGACGCCGTTGGGGTGCAATAGAAAACCGACTGCAAATGTGAACACCAAATTGCGCTTCAACGACAAAGTCGCTACAATATTGCTACGACTTATGAAACAACAATCGGACCGCAAAACAGACCATGACCTCAGATCGGCCTCCTGTAGCCTACTTGCGTAATTCCAATGTTGGTACTAGTGACGTAGGCAACGCATGTGGCAATTAATAAAACCATTTGGGCGCATTTAGTTATTGTTTACTTTAGATTAACACGCTAAGTTTTGGCCTATTAGAAAAATAAACGTCTATTTTTCGGCGGGGTATTTAAAAATACACAAATAAGGCGCCATGATCTGAAAAGAATTACTTATTAATGCGGAAGGCGTGTTTTACCTATTCATGCTTAAACTACTAAACCGATTTTGATGAAACGTATAGACGTAAAAACAGAGAGAAATAAGAACACACAAAGAGAACTAACAACAGAACTGAGAAAAAATATCTCCACTTTTTGGCGAAATACGGCTTGAAATGTTTATACCCTTCCTCCATCGAACAACCCAGCGTACGGCAGTTATCCATCCTTATATCGTGAACATCGGTCGGTCCGAACGACGTGGCTTTCTTCGTCTTTTACTATGCGTACCGCAAGGGAATGGAGTAACTAGTCTCCGTCGGTGTTCCCACCTAAGTACGATGTGGGAGTCTTCAAGGGAAGAGTGAAGGCATGTACTAAGTTAGTGTCTCCAACATCTTAGATATCATCGCCACTTTCCGTCAGGTGGGATCGACGTCAAGCATTAACAATTTTTATATAAAAAAAAATATCGAAGATATAAACATCGTATTATGTATGCACTAGAGCTGGCCTTGGCTGCAGGAGGTGATGAGGAGAGACAAATTGGCGGGTAGGGGACGAAGAGGGGAAATGAAGAAGGGCAGATAAAGATGGGCAGGCGAAAATATATATGTAATTATATAGGTGAAAAAAACCTGATAAATAAAATAAAGATAATCAACAAAGCTTACGTCCCCAAAAGCAACTACGCTCATTAAAGTTGCAATAGTTCGTAGTAATTACTGCAATATCATAAGAAGCTGGCGGTAATCAAGACCAAAAAGAAAAGTAACACGAGAATTTACACATAAACAGCCGAGTCATAAATCTCAATTCAAGTTACAATTTTACGAGCGCACCCATTTCGAACATTCCCGGTAACAAAAACGGGACACCAGCACAGTTCCAATTAAAAACAATTGATTCACTCGCGCTCACCGAAAAACGATTACCGACTAACCTGGATTCTTTCGAGTCCCGGAATTGAAACGTCCTTCAGTTTTTATTTGTTAAGGACAGCTATAATCTTGATCTTTTGCCTATAGATGCGAACTGTCCAATCACCAGTATTTTTGTAAAGCCAAACTGGCTCTCCAGGCCGTTTCTGGGTTACCAATCGGTCCTGAAAATCAACCTTCAGACATTTTGCCTGTTTATTTTCATTAGCACAAAATAAAAGAATCAACAAATATTTTAATAACAACTCACATTCCTCTAATAGAACTTCTCGTGAAGGTAACTAAACTATGCCTCACAATATTCATCCATCCACAGCAGAAAATAATACTCAGAAAGCGAGAAATTTTTTTGGACAATACGCAGAAAAACAATTCACAAGGTATAACAATATAACAAAGATTTCTTTCGAAACTGATTTGTCGCTTTTATTATCAAGAACAATTGTCGTCAATCAAATTGATGTCGATTGGTCGATCTACCTCCCCTAGAGCTCTTAACTTTTAAAGTAATAAGGAATGACATTTCGTTATTGAAGCATACGGGTTGGTGGACGTTGTGTGGTATTGGGATGACATCACCATTATTGCAAATAACTGCCTTAATGCTGAGCCTAACCGTTGAAATGTACTTCACGTGTGTCTGCCAAAGTAGTGAAAAAAACTAAGACAACTAAAACCAATGTAACTATGTACTTTCCTAATTATAATGTATGACCCAGCTATCTCCAACAAACGAAATATAAAACAAAAAGCTCGTTAATTCTCGCCTAGTTACTTACTGGCATTACAGAGTATGTTACTGACCGACATAATGCTTACGCTGTTAATAATATCAAAAATCGGGATCTAATTATTGACCAGTCTTAAAAGACCGTTCAACATTTATATGAATCTAATAAAAAGCCCAAGATTTAATCAGAGTTAAATTAAACATTAGCAAAATAACGAAGATTACGTTAAACGTTAATATCGACTATCTAACAAAACAATTACGCACAGAAAGCGGCAGCATTAATTGATAGTTGCATGTAAGAAGTGTTACGTCTATAGCCAATAGCAGCAATATGCGTGTTATTTGCATAAGGGCCATTATGGATTGCTGTAATGACTACCATTACCCAAAATTCGATACGGAGTAAGTACTTGGACTCGAAGAACAATAGAGCAATATTGCTAAGTCACCCGATGCGATGTTTATTGTGGTCTCCAAGATGTAAGCTCTTAGAGAATTTGGAAACTCTAAATCTGTTTAACCACACATATTTATGTATGTATGAATATGTATGTTCTTCAAGTGAATAAATGGTTGATCATGAGTAAGATTACTTCTTTTGCGGGCTTTATTACAATATCCAACGGTTACTATTGATAATAAAATAATGTTAATTTGGAAGGAAACCTCACAAAGTGGCACATTCACAAAAAAACTTAAATTCAAGTTACCTAACTTGTCTTGGTCACTCGGTAAATAGGACACTAGCTAAATCACCCTAAATTGCTTGATCCTTATGATTTTTACACAATTATTATATTTATTCAATCCAGATCCAGTTTGAAGGTAATTTTTGATGTCCTAATTTTTCTTTTGGCATAAAACATCTTGACTATGATAAAATAATGCATTAGAAATTACACCGCTGCAAGTTTATGAACTGTCCCACACATTATCGGTTACATTAGAAAGTGATCGACAATCACGGTTCAGTACGGGCAATTTAGACAATTTATACATTATACATGCGTTCCTATCAGCACTGCAACGTCAGTTACGATACACTACAGGAGAAAGGGATATCGTGATTTGCAAATTCTTGAATGTCATTTTTATTAAGGATACATTATTACTATACTTATTTATGACACTCCTCTACATTTCGTAGTACAAAGATATTGAAATTGAACTGATTTTATAGAAATAGCCGAAGAACAGCGAAATACGTTTACAGTCGGATTTGGAATAAAGTATACTTGGCTAGAGTTCCTAGAATCTATTAAAGATAACATAATCATAGTGCATGAATACTGGATATGGGGAAACATGGTTTAGCTCTCGTTAAAATATTGCTACGTAATGATGCACTATATCAGAATACTGCCACCATATTTGGCAATAACGAAGGTATTCACACGGCTTTAAGATCGTTATACCATTAAATAGGGTTACTCTGTTCGTTAGCATTAATTAAGATACATGTATGTATATTGAAAAACGAAATGTTACGATCGTTTTCAATGAAAGGAAAAAAAGGAGGTAGCTTAAAACTAAAACACGAAAGGAAATAAAGAAATGCATACGTAATCTTATTACTATTGAATAAAGGACAAAGAATTGATAAAATAATCGTACCAGAAGGAATGTACAGTACAACAAGTTGTAGATATGTATGCGTAATGAACAAATTAACTCAATAACGAAAAAACTACATACCATTGAACCATTGGTGAGGTGAAATGTACGGTTAAGTTTCTATAGCTTTAAAAAAGGCAATATAGGAAAACGAGAACAATAAACATAATGAACACAAATTGAGTATTAGAAGTAAGATATGCTAGTGTTCGTTATTCATACAAATATTTCAAAAGTTACAAAAGATTTTCAAGCCATAACAATGCTAGCACAATGAATAGAAAAACACATATTACATATATTCGTCTTATGCGTTAGAGAATCCTTATCTCACGATTGGATGCTGCAGATAAGGTATCAGTGGGCGGTAGATTGATAAACCTGTGTGGGCCGTATGTTTAACCCACATTCTTGCGAAATGTTTGCATCGACTTTTATAGTTCTTAGATTATGGCAACAATGATTAATTTCTTCAGTGGGATCTGTTACATAATTATGGTCAGAAAAGTCAGATTTATGTTGAGTATTTTATATGGCTTCAACCCGTCGATAGTCCACAATTGAGCGGGTCTTTCCTCATACTGAGGAGGCCTAGAGCATGCTCCACCACGCTGCACCAATGCGGATTAATGGAGGGCCAACCGAAGCGCCAGTTTTTTTGACGCGCGAAGGCCTTTGACATGGCTTAAAGATTGCTATCTAACAACAACAACCGGGCCCTATGGCTTTATGTGCCCTCCAAATCACGTGAAGATTTTATTATTGACGTAAACTTCCCACGTCCGTCTACGCTAGTCTAGATGTGAAATCAATTCCTTCACATTTAAAAATCGAAACTCAATAACAGTAAACTTTTTAAATTTAGACTTTATTCTCCGAATCGAATTCAAATGTCGAATCAACATAAACTCTCGAGATTCTAGGAAAGGAAGCGCAGCATGCGTTTATATACAGATGTTCCTGGAATAGGCCAGTATGTACTGATTTGCTAGGTGTGCTATACAGCGGATTAGGCTGTAACATTTTTGTATACGAATACCTAACATGCTCTCATTATGAAAGGAGACCGTGTATTGTAAATTGTGAAGAAGGTATGAGATACGCTTAGCCATTGCTATACATCACTATCAACTTTACAGCGGAAGCACCAATCCACTTGACCAACTAGCGGTTTTACCACGAACACATTGACTAATCAGTTGCTTCCGTAACAAAAACTTAATCCCGGTCGTACGATTACCCATCCGTCTACCAAGTGTCATCTAATGTAAATCTCTTCAAATCCATTTTTTATTTGGAAGAAGCATATTCTAAGCTTACAAATGTAATAACGGCCAATGTATTCTATCATTAGGATGTTTTAGCACTTTGGTCCCTCAACCATAAACGATATCGAAATCTTTAAAGACATTGAGTCATATTGCTCGATCTAAAAACCTAAGAATACAACATTCTTTATATAAATTAACATCTATGTACATTCAACATCCCAATAATCAATTGATGATAGTTTTTTAAATCTAACCGAGTGACACATAGAGGTATACATCGATTCTCAGTACTATGCAATAGAAAGCTTTATTTGTTTATGGTCCGGAGTTCTAGGAATTACTAGGTGTGGAAGTATTGTACTGAACTGTTGACACTGTCCTACTGGCTTCACCTACTTTAAATGGGACATTGTTGCCGTGCATACCTATGTTCGTGTCAGGTAGTGCAATGACTGTAGTTGTTTTTATCACACGCTAATTAGGTTTTTGGCGTTAAAGTTGCTTTAGTAACCATCCTACTACATGTGTATGTATGATCTATTTAAATATCAGGTTTTCTAATGTTTTCTCAACTAGGTCACTGATTGGCGTTAAAATTGGGCCCTGAATAAACGTATTTCTACAACCATAAGTAAAATAACTTCCTTGTCTTACAAGCTGAACAGAGTAATTTCTATCAATGGGTGATAAATTTTTGCTGGTTGATGCTTTTTTGTCGGATTGCTATTGTATAATATGAAACTTATTCTTGTAATACTTCAATATTACTAATAAGTACCATCTTACGGTGAAGCGATTAAAATTAGGAAATGAATCTCGGCTTGATATATTGCATTTTGTCCAATGTTTATTTTATTGATAACAAGTTCAAAAATATGTATAAAATTAGCAATCTATTTCAGGACAGAAGATTATCATGAAGGAGAAAAACCAGACGGCTTCAGTATAATCGTTTTCTTATAGTAAGTTTCCCGGTCAATAAAGCATACGTATAATTTGATTTCACCCCATTTGGCAGAAACTGCCATCTTGAGCTCAGCCACGCACCCTATGCAATATCGATCGCGACTGGGTTTGTATGCAATCCGATAACAATCTGACCTTCGAACAACCCTTGTAATGGGGGGCGCTATAGCAGTTCTGTTAGTTTCTTTTATTATTATTGTCCTAATTAACACCTTTTTGCGTTAATAATCGGTTTTTGTATAATACTGAAACCAATATATTTATACATGTTTGTTTCTATGTTTTTGTTATGTACAGCCTTGGCCAAAAGTATTAGGCACCCCCAATAAAGTTACCATACAGCTGTGCTGTTTAAACAATAATTA
>DWJZ01003371.1:0-17218 GCA_018249125.1 Asbolis capucinus
AAGATTACATACATAATATTCATACATTCTTATTAAGATACCTTAGAAATGGTTACGGATGTAAAATCGGTAGTTAATTCCGCGGTATAGCCTAAAGTCTCGGTAGACAATTCCTATCTACAAGTCATCAGCTTTGCTAGAATATTACAATATTACTTAGCCTAAGTAAACTAGTGTAGGCTAGAAGAAGAAAAAAGCCGGAAAAAAAAACTCCTGGTACTCTTTTTAAACTGTTATCGTTCCGAGTTCAGCTTCTTTACCTCAATAAGAGATGGCGCTGAAACACTAGTATAATCTAAGACAACAACTTCGCCTAACGGTCCTGACCTGTCGAGGGCCTCTTGTTGAGTCAGTCACAGCTTGGCTCATTACTTTGTGAACCACCGTGGAGATCAGACGTGGCATACAGAGCTGCTACTGACGGACAGGAGTAAGCGTAAGCGCATCTGTGTGTTAGTATATAATTATCATACTTGCCTAATATTACCATTAAAAAGTAGTGTGTACCGTGTCTTCCAGGTTGTCCGCGATATAATGAGGTTGGTGTCACAACCTCGAACTGCATAGGCGGGTTGTGACACCAACATACTATATATAATGTTATGATTATTAAGTGTAAAGAATAAAGTGATCGTCTTGTGTAAATTAAATACAGCGATATCGTTATCCTAACGTTGTTTCTCTTATACTTATATGTACGTTATTATATATCGTCTATCGTTCTTTATTTATACGACATTAATCTGCCATTTAACAATTCATTTTATTTGTAGGTACTTATCTAAAGGACCTATCTCCTTATCTAAAGGAAGGCCGTTATAGATTGTAATGAAAACGAACTGTTCTTGAATAAAATCAGATTTTTCCAGAAATTGTAAAACGTGTAAAATATTCTCGTGAGCGAGTCAGGTGTTCGCAAGTCATTCCTAATTTTACTCGCGGTCCAAATCCATTTGTATGGGTTGGGTCGAGTCGCATCGTCGTCGTCGCGTGCCCGTCGCGCGCTCGCCTCATTTGCCGCTAATGCTGCCTCACGTGTTTATTACATGCACCAGGTAACTCGCAGGAACACCGCTTTGCACTTCCGAGTGCTTTATATTTACATAAATTTAGGAATTCTTGCAGAGTGAATTGCGACGGGAGCCTCGCGAAGCTAATTTGCGAGTAGCTGCGGCGGCGGCGGCGGCGGCGGCCGCGAGCCAAGTGCTTGTTATCCCGGATTTGTTGAGTGGCGGCTTTGTTTTATTGTTCCTTTTAACATCTCTGCTCCGGACTGGGGTTCTCCCGTGTGTGGAGTTTTAGAATGAAATTGTAACAAGCGGAATGCGAGTCGAAGAAAACTTTTATTTTTAAATAGGTACTTTTAAATTACTATTTTATTAATTACCTACTATAATTCAATAGCTTATTAATAGAAACCCATGTGAAACAATTAAAAAATACAGTTTTCTGCTTTAAATAACCAGATTAAAAACTAACAACAGGGCTATACATATAGAAGGAATATGTTAAAATAAAGCCGGTTCACACCACCCACAGTCATCACTTGGTTCTATTTATACATCTGTCATTAGTGAGTTGTCATTAAAAATCCATCGTAGTAAGATTGTCCTACGAGTTTAAAGAATGGCCAGTGCTGCGTGGGGCGGAGGCCGGCAGCCTGGTCTGGCGGGTGGCAGTAGTTTTGTCAGACAACAGAGGAGGCGCCGCGAGTCTCAATCAGCCTCCGTTTGATTCTCGCAGATACCAGCTGTTGTTTGTTTTCAATTTCCTTCAAATTTATTGGCTTTCGTTTGTTTGTCAGCCGGCGGCGCTCCGCAGTTGCTTCGGAAGGTAAATTATGTCGGTAGGTAAAAACATCCTTTCACCAAAATTGAATTTCGATGTACTGTCAATAGAGAAATGTTTAGGTCGAGGGGTGTCAAGTAGTCGGGAAAGCTGCCGGTAGTCTCAATAATTAAGGATTTTACTTTAACTGATGTTTTCATTTATTTATTTACATTGGTTTACATTAACAAACTTTAAAAAACTTGATTGAGCACGGGTCCCCCCTTATGACCTAGCATCACCACGTTGGTCCAGTGCGTATTGATGGAGTGGTTAGGACGTACATTTGGTATCATGTATGCATTAAAATATTATGAAACATTATATCATAGGTTTTTATATTTGGGCTGCGATCTAACTAGACGATTCGAATATTCGCAAAAGCTGCCACATCAATATTATTCAAGGCCCGGAAATTCCAACCTTAAGGATTGAGAAATTACCGGAGAGTTGCCGAGATCAAAAAAGACGAGAAAAAATGTTGCAAGAAATCGAGTTTCTCTAGAGCCAAATATTTACCTATTCCGTATTTAAGGCAAAGATGGCTGCCATCGTCTAACTCGGGCGTAAAGTGTTACGATAAACATTATTTGGGAAAAACTCCCGATAGCCGAATGTCACGGTCGGCTAACGAGATCTGATGGGCGATATTAAAATCTTTCCCCGCGAGGAAGGCCACTTTCTCCTGCGCCACGCCGCGCTACTGTTGCGCTACCGCCGCGTTACCGCCGCGCTACCGTCCCGCGCCCGCGGCGCCCTTCGGATCGAGAAATTAAAGGGCCGCTAGTCCGAAGGCTATTTTCTCAAGCGATTTCACCACGTGACGTTTGCCCTATTTTTACTCAGATTTTTTTGGGGTGGGCTCCATTCATTTTATTGATACATGTAAAAGAGGTCAGGTGAGGTAGGTAGGAAGAATACGTCAAATGAGAAAAAATGGTTTCTTTAAGGAAAACTTGATTCCTCACTGTTGTTTATATTATAAAATTTCATTTGAATGGGTTCACTTTTATGAAATATTTCATTTGAACGGGTCCTTTGTTTCAAAATCCATTGACATGAAGTTGTCAAAAATATTCGTATAATATATATATATATATATATATATATATCAGTTACGTACTTTTACATCTCAATGCAATTAGTGCCTAAATAGTTCATGAGAATATTTAAAGGCTAAAGAAAAAAGAGTAATCACAATAACACTGAGGATTTTGAAAGACCAAGTGAAACCCAAGTATCGCTTATTTTGTTAACAATAACAATCATAGAAACACTGGCGTCACAAAAACTAATGCTTCTACAAGTCACTTCAGTACTTGCTTATCCTGGTAACATGACCATTGTCTACTCGTACCTCCTGTCTGGTTCGAGTGTTTAGATTGATAAGGATTGTGATAAGTAATCTCATTATAACCATTCTAATCTACAATGTAAGGGACTAATTGTAAGGATTATATATAATAGAAATTGGTAAATTTTTCAGCGGTATTACTTCAGAGGGTTGTTACGAGGCAGTTCGATCGGCGGCAGTAAGATCGAGAGCGGCCGGCTTCGTTGGCATTTAGGGACCTTGATTAGCGCTGCCGTTGGATCAACATTTAATTAAAATGGGATTATCTGGAGCCTGCAGGCGAGTTTATGTCGCATGTACATACCCGATACGATACGGAACTCGGCTAACGGATCTCGTTCACGATACGCCAATTAGATACAGTGTTCTCGTGTACCGTAAGAGACTGGGAGATCTACTCGATGGAAGCAACTTATTATTTTTAACCCAATTCAGTCAGGCCAATCTGTTGTCGTGTTATAAAATGTATAATGATAATTTGAGGTGGCGGATATGGCAGGACAATGTTCTGGTCTGAAATTTACAACGTAAGGTACGGTACCGAAGGTACGGAACTGAGTTCCATCTAGCTAACATTTCTGCACATAAGTTATCCTCATATTATATTTCCAGATTTGATACCCGTCTGCAGATCCTGTAAACAAGGCCGTTCATACAGACATATAAGACTCGTTTAGGATATTTTCAGAAGTCGACACCACTTTTAATGTAATAAATATTGATGAAATACTATTGTTTTGTTTGGAATTTGGCATGAAATAATTATAAACTTAATTAATTCGTTACTAATACTAACGGACAAACAACGTTCAAATGGATTCTGTGGGACTGGGTACATGAAACTGCCTCGTTGAAAGTTTTTTGTTCAATTACACAATATCTCTAGATAATGTGATTGTATCAAGGTAACCGATATTCCCTGTAACCTGTCTTATTAAAAATCGGCTGAAATACGTCAGGTAGAATCTTTTCCTTACATTTTAAAGACATAATTCAGACAAAGAAAAATATCGAGTCGAGGCAAGATATTATCGGAGGCAGATAATTGAGGCTATAATTATAGTGACGTTCTTTAATCTCGGGGTGAGACCGAGGCCAAGACGGAGTCTAAATCTACTGATTAAGCTCAGAGGTGGATTGCCGTTTAATTAAAATAGGATTATATCGAGGCTGCGGAGCCACCGAGCCACGCGGCGCCAGCGGCCGCTGAACCGGGAAGCCCAACGTTACTGTGGAACTAATGTTACTAGTGTTTTCTCTGAAGAACTAACGAGCATCCAGTGAGTGCCTGAGCAGGCAGCGTGCCAGTTCAACGTGCGGTTTTGGGCAAAAAGCTAACAGGTAATGATTGAAATCAGATGTGAAATATTACGCGGTAAGCAGAGTTATGAACTGACTACGTCGCTACAGAGTGGGTATTGTTAAATTGTATGTGGGTATATTATTCTTATGAGTCTCCTTGATGTATTCGTCAACGGTTGAACTTCCTTAACTATGAAAAGACCGGATGTGGCTGGCGAAACCAAATTTTGTTTTAAAGGTCCGATTGCAGGGTGCATAGTACAACTAGCTAGATGAATTAAAAGTGTAGTTATAGGAAGTTCTCGGCTGATTCTTCCTAAGATTCTTCCTCGGCCCCTTTAAGAGAGTTGCGTCACTCTCGGTTCTGCTGCGCTAGAGCTCCCAACCTGTCACTACGAAGATTGCACTATGACTTGGATTAAGTAACGTTAAATGTGAGTGAGTGAGGCCACTGACTCGTATTATCAGTGGACTAAAAATATCGCAGAACGGTGCACCTATTCATTGTTCGGCGAGTTATAATGTTCATATGTAAGGTTCAGTACAACCAATATTCAATAATGATAACCTCCGTAACGCGTTGTTCATTGGCTCCCTCGTAATGTGCTGGTCGGAGATCACTCGGCTTGTTTGCTATTTCCATAAATTATGTTGATGTGTGCATTTCTCTTACCTAATTAGTATTGGAGTAGCTCCAATTTTAGTGTATATCTGTATCAAGTGTATCAAAATCGGTACAGTGGTTTAGGCATAACAGCGTAACAGACAGACAGCATTTATAATATCAGCAAGGCTTAAACGGTACTCTGGGAAAAGTATGTCGTAGTATGACAAAGCGGTTAATCAAATCCCTCTCGTCCTTACCGCGGTGTTTACATCGAGATAAAAGCTAAAGCCGTGACGTCGGCTTCAAATCTCGAGCATCCGACTATCGCCATTTTTCCTCGTTACTTATATTTTCCCGGCGGCCTAATGTTTTCTCCCGAGCTAATAATTCCAGCGGGATGAGGGCCCCCGTCGCCACTTAGTGCCGGCCGCCGATCCCGCGGGACGCGGCCCTACCCTTCAAATCGAGTTTCGCTGAGTGATTTAGGAAAACTAGTTATAGACAGCGCTGTATTGTTACCGAGTGTTACCGATGTTACGAGTCAGGTGCTGCTTATCGAGTTCGGCTCGCGTTGGCTGGGCTGCTCAACTGAATAATGATCGGCCTGGTCCTCACTGTTCTGTTACAATGAATGACGACGACACGCCGGGATAAAATATTACTTGGATTTATTGTAGGTATTGCAGAAATGTTCCTATATTTTGATTTTCCTTTAATGCACAAGTAACTGATAAAAATCTTATTTCCTTTCTACACACGTCCGCGTTGTTTTCCATCAATATAAGTTGCGAATGAGATTAAAGATGCAATGATATTTAAGTTTTGTTAAAAAAATCCGTGTAAAAATTAATTTTGTGGGGCCATAGACAAGATCGGTGGTACAACAGATAGTGAAATAGAATAGATAGTAGATGTAGGCACCGACGGATCTGATTTATTTGATGGCCTGAGTAATCTACGCTTGCGAGCCGCCCTATCCATAATGCCAGATTTTTTACAACACAGTCGATTTAAAACTCGTGGATTTTCAAGTATGTACCTTTCATGTGTTGATATATATTTTTTGGTGTTGTTTCTGGTGCCCCCAAGACGCGATGCTTTAAACAGTTGTTTAATATGTTTGTAGACTAGTCCTATGCTGGATCGAGATGACTCACCAGTCCGTTTCTCCGGGTCCTTGAAGAGCACGTCATCGAGACGCGCAGGCGGCGAACGGCCCTTACTGTTGACGGCCACCGCCGCCAGCCGGAACCGAACGTCCCACTCCAGCCCGCGGACTGTCCACGACGGCTCTTCTGACGTCAGGTTCACCCTACCGACATCACACATAATATATTATGTGGAACTATCTGCCACTAACAGCCCTTGATTGGTACTTAAATTGCTTCTTAGTTCATAATATCTACTAAGGAGCGATTCAACTAACATTAAGTGCGAGCGTGCGTGTTTTAAAATCTCTGTACATATTCTATGTTAAAAGCGATTTAAGTAAGTAATAATGACTTAGATTGAAAAAGGGAGCACATAATTGAATTAAAAATCATATTATTTGGAGATCAGCTACACTAGTTTTGGAGGCACTGCCCCAGACTTCAATCAAGTATAGTAGATGCGATTTGATCAACGTGTTATATATGGTATAGCATAAGTGACGAGGGATACACCGATTGATATTTCCAAGTGAGCCGCAAAGTGATAAAAGTTTGGTTTTGATTTGCTCAATCTGTGCGTTCCACGTCAGTCCACTATCCATTCATAGCCCTGGATATTTTTCGCATATTTTTCCTCGAATGGCTATATTATCAATTTTGAGATCGGCGTGCGGGGGATGGCTTTATTTTTTGCTTTGTAAATGACATAACAGTATTTTGATATATTGACTGTCAACAGATTATGCTGAAACCAGGTGTACAAAGTATTTAAATCTTGTTGTACTTTATTAATAATATCAGTTATCGTTGACCCAAAGTAGAATAAGCAAGTGTCGTCTGCATAGAAAGTTAGGTAGCCATGTAATTTTAATTCATGTATGTTGTTTATGTAAATCAGGAACAGCAAAGGCCCTAAAATTTATCCTTGCGGGATACCGCACGTAACATTTAATGTTTTGCTGTGCATGTTTGTTTATTTTTACAGCTTGAAATCGATTAGTTAAGTAAGATTTAAACATATTTAGCGCAGATCCAGTAGTTCCAATTTTTACTAATTTCTTAAGTAACAATTCATGGCTGACAGTATCAAAAGCCTTTTTGAGATCTATATATATCCCAAGTACTATAGTTTTATTGTCAATATATGATTTAATTTTAGTAATAAGGTCAATAGTTGCTGCGAGAGTACTGCTTTTAGGCCTAAATCCGTATTGACGCTCAAAAATAAAGTTAATGGAATTTAAGTATTTTTCTAAACGGTCATGCGTGATACCTTCTAAGATTTTTGATAGCACTGGTAGCACTGAGATAGGCTTGTAATTACCTGGATCAGATTTTGAGCATGATTTGTAAATGGGAGTAACTTTTGCAAAGTGTTGGGAAATTCCCCATTTAAAATTAAATTGTTTAAGCATTCAGTTAGATTAATAGCAATCTGGTCTTTAATATATTTTATAGATTCGCCAAAACTATCGCTCTGTTTCTTTGTGATAATTGTGTACTATATGTTTCAATAAAGTTGCTGAAACCTGTATCACCCGGTTTATAAACTACTCCAATTTCTAATGCGTATTGTTCACGTTTAATCCACAAATAATTGTTTCCCTCTGTGTAAATCGACTGTGATAAGCTGTGATTGTTGTGTACATATAAGGAAACCCCGCCTCCTTTTGTATCAGTT
This sequence comes from Asbolis capucinus, assembly GCA_018249125.1. NCBI lineage: Eukaryota > Metazoa > Arthropoda > Insecta > Lepidoptera > Hesperiidae > Asbolis > Asbolis capucinus. Next base: position 7,923 of record DWJZ01003371.1, read on the forward strand.
CTAAAATTATAATAGTGTGTACAGTTATTAAGTTGGAGTTGAAGAGCTTGAGATTCATTTCTTACCCAAGTTTCAGTGATTTTAAATTTACGTTGCTTTCGGATACTACCTGCATTTAAGTAGAAAAAAGACAGTCAAGACTTATAGACTTGAAGATCATGATAGTTGCAAACGACGTCATAAGTATTTTTGTCCGCGGCTGCGATGAGATAGTTAAGTTTTTTGGCGAGATCTTCGCAGTGATGGTGGGTTTTCCCCTAATAAACTTGATTGTAAAGTCTGGTTCACCGTTGCTTGTTCGACGAGCGAGTTCAAGTTTGAGATTTTGTAGATATTTTTGCTGGGATGGGGTTTGGTCGGAATATACTTTGATATTTCCTGGAAGTTTATGTTTATTACGTAGTACTTGCTTGACTGGTCCTTCTATATCATAGCAGACTTTAATTTGTCTGTTTTTTGCAGGGTTATACTTGCCAATCCTAAATACTTTCGTAGGCTTAGGAATATCGCTGTTTACTAACTAAATTATTTTAGTGATATCAGTTTCGTCTTTAACTATTCTTTCTTCAGCAGTTGCTGATGTTTGCTCTGATAAACCCACAATGATAAAAATTTTATCTCTTTCTCTGCGCTACTGTACTTCACTTATAAATAGCTCATTTAGACATGGTTGACTTGCGAATCCTTCAGAACCTGGTGATGATAAGGATGGGCACATCCTTGTAACTTTCTGGAGGTTTTTTTCAATAGATTTTATTTTGATTTCGTTTGCTGTTTTTTTTTCGTGTTGAGTTACCTGGATTTTGACATTGTTTTTCTCACTCGCAAGACTCAACGAAGACGTTTTGATTTCGTTAATTTGAGCCTTGACTTCTAAATTGTTTTCTTCAATCAGTTTAAGTGTTTGCTCGTTTGTAGTTTTGATTTCGGCAATTTGATTTTTTACGTCAGCAATACCACTCTGCATTTTATTTATGTTTTGTTCGTTGGAACTAGCATATTTTTCTAATAGTGACGTCATCTGAGAAAGTTCCATGCGTATTTCTTGCATCTCTCTTGAACATGTGCACTCGCGACTAAATGGATTTTCCCTTTATTGAATGTCCGTTTCCATATTTCTGAGCTCCGATAAGTCGGGTCGCGCCCCGGTAGGCGAACGCAATAGGCTCATATTTGATGCGCAGGTAAATTAATGAATTTTAAATTAGTTGGACGAGGTACAGTGCGCGTGTGTCAAGTTATGACTTTATTTGCTTTCCTCGAACTCAGCAATGTATGTGTATGCTATGCGTAAAATCCTCCGTTACTTTGGTATACTTGTAGTCGTGATAGTTGTGTGAGCGAGTCTAAAAATAGCAACTTTACCGCCCGCTTGAAGTGGTGAGGGGTAAGAGGGCAGTGTGTGCACCTTGTGTAGCCGCTTCGTTCTTCAAAATAACATACACAAACTTAAATGCACTTGTTCACTTTTGTTTCCTGGGATGTAAGTATTAAATTTTTATGGCACTTGTTTTATTTTGCGGAGCGTATTAGTAAACACGTCTATTATAGTGTACGAACAACAACAAGTCGTACAACGACAACAAAATTTCTAAAGATTAAATTACTAAAGATACTATTAAAAATTACGGGCCGGTGATAGAAGGTTGAAAATTTGGGGTTGTATGTATTGTTTAATAATATATTAAAAAATATATTAAAAAATAAGATTATCCAAAAGTTCAAAAACAATGTTTGGGGTAGACAACCCTTATCATTTAGGGGTATGAAAAATAGATAGTAGCCGATTCTCAAACCTACTAAATATACAAACAAAATATCATAAAAATCGATGAAGCCGTTTCGGAGGAATACGGTAACTAAGATTGTGACACGAGAATTTTATACGAGTATATAAGATTCTCAAGCACTATAATTGAACTCAGAAATTACCGGTTTTATTGACAATTTGGAGTGAACTTTTGAAGTCGATTAAGTTTCTCAATAAAATTAATCTTATGCAAATCAGTTTTACCGCTTAGTAGCATTGAAAATCTGTCAAATGGGAACAATTACTGCCAATCTCCTGGACAATCTAATATCGATGGGGATTATTTCCGAGCTGAGCCACCAAACACCGCAGACGATACATAAAGTGCCAACACATCAGATGTTCACTGATAGCTAGTAATTCACAATATGAATAATATTTTGCTTGCACATTCCTCGATAAGTGTTGCAATTCCTTCGTTACAAGTGACATAATTCCTTCTTAGTGCCTCCTACAAGCAAATTCTGTCGTAAACATAAACTGATAGCTGAGAAAAGTATGTTAAGAAATGGAAAAAGAAGTGGTGGAGTGGACCGGCGTGCGGCGGCGAGGAGCTCCAGCAGATCATAATATAATTTCCGCACTCGGCTGTGCGCGGTAAAGAAATGAGGACCGGCAGGTAAGTACGGGGACTGCGCAGTAAAAAATTCATGAAACAAGGCATTAAAGAGCGCAAAGAATTGCTTACCTCGCATTTTTGGGCCTAAAAATTCTCATTTCGCGGCGTATTACAAATAATGGGGTGAACAATTTACGTCAAAATTTTCATATAGGCGGCGGCTTCAATAAATTTGGTCGTTTTTGAGAAGAAAGGGGGCGGCATTCTCGGCGCATCTAAATCCTCGTTAGTGCCCTTTGTCCGAGGCCATTGTCGTCCGGTTCAAGCGCCCCGTGTGGAAAACCCTTTTTTTCAGGCCATTACTTGGCGCCGCCGCCGTGAGTTATGTAGATGCAGCGGCTCGCGATCAGCCGCGACTTTATTCGCCGCTAGCGCTATTTATCTTCCGCTGATTGTTATGCAGTCATAGTATTGTTTTAAAGCGATGACAGCGCTGCAGCTCCCGTACACTTTTTAATCCCTTTATGCTCGCTGCAGGTCGGCTCCAATGATAATAATTTAATTAGCAAATGTGGTTGCCGGTATAAGCCTTCATCATATTATTGAACTAAACAATCTTTAGTGTATGTTAACGGATTAAAATGATAATCGAATTGTAATACAACTGAGCAATTAGTAATTTCCATTTCCAACAGTTATTACTTTGATTATATAAATCTTATTGCTATGGAATCATCAAGAAGTGTCAAACTATATTTACAGTCGTATTTGCTATATACATACAGATATATGTATGTTTAATGAATATTTCTATAATATTTTGGACTAATTGATTGATAGTAAGTGAGTAAACATATATGTACATAAGTACCCATGAAACAAAAAAAGTTTAGTTTATTCAAAAAAATGGTTTGGTATTGCGCCAAAAGTAGTATTTATATTGATTTTAAATGGTGTTTGTATATATGTATATAGGTAGGTTTGTTTATAGGTAGTAAGAGTAAGGATGTGTCCAAACATAGTGCCGCTAAGCACACGGCACACGGCACTCGCCACCCCGGCGCAGCACTACGGGGCAGATTGCCTCTGTAATATTAAAAACAATGTACCTCACCTCCCGCCCCCACCCCACGCTCCCCATCCCGCGGGAACAAAGGCGCTTATTAGTAAAATGCTGCTTTTTATCGCAGCCAGGTGAGGCAGCCGAGCAGCTGATTAGGGCCCGTGGAGTCTTCATTAACCTACTTACTCGCTGCTTAAAACATTCAAAGATAGAATCTATCGCGACGGACAGACGACCGCTATTGAACTGGTTCATTTAAATATTTTTACCAACAAAACTATTACAGCGTTTTGTTCGTTTCCTATTATTTCCCTAACTGTTCGAAGCTCGCGCGTGATCTGCAGCCGACGTGAAAATGAAATGAATTTGCGCTGAAAATCGTGTAACTTTATTTGGCACGTGCATAATTAAATACCCAGTTTAAAATACTCGTATTTCTCGTAGTAGTTTAATGAACCCCGACCTCGGTACACTTTCACTGACCGCTTCATGATTGTCATCGATATTTCGGTGCAGTTTTATAGCCCTTGTTAATATTCTACATATCTATAAAAGTTGCCAACGGCCCTAATTAGAGCTCACTACATCGGGACAAATATTTATATGACCGATGAATATTTGTTTCTGGGTATTGTGCTGTTCACGCCATCCGCGGCAATGGCAATAAACGGGTGTATGGGTGTGTATATGTTAAAAAGCGGACAAGTTGGTAAGTTGAATTCAGTTTTTTTTTATTATAACATTTGCTAGCCAAGTCGACTTGAAAACACTAGATAAAGGGTTGGGAAGGATCGAAAAGGGGCAAAGGTAACTTGCCCCGTCCGAATATGTTCAATGTAACGAACTTAACGACAGTAAGCATACGACTAGTGATGGATATCTTTTTGCGTTACCTGGGCACAGTATCGTCCCCCGAGTAGACCTGCAGCAGGAAGTGCTGCGGCAGGCCGCCGTCAAAGCCCGCCACACACGACACTTCCACCGACTCCGCAGTCTGATTCCACAGCGTGCAGTTCCGCGGCGCGTGGGGCTTACCTACACACATTCATCACACACTACAATTTAATAACAAGTATTAATAATGTATATCAATATATTAAATATACATATATAGCACTGATAACCTAGTGGTGTAAACACTGATCTGTCGAACGGAGGTGCTAGGTTCATCCTACCTACATCCTACAGCGTACACCTCTAATTTTCATAGTTACGTGTATATCAAACGTTGATTTTCACTTGCTTCGGTGAAGGAAAACTGCAAGTTCCTGCCGGTTGTTATGTGTAAAAACTTCCGACACTCAGGTTGGGCCCCTCCTCTAATCCGTATTGAAGCAGGGTGATGGATTAGGTTGAAGTCCTTCTCGGTATAAGGAGAAATGTGTGATGAATGAGGGGTTAGAATAATGATTTGTTGACAACTGACCAGCGGCGACCATCTGGAAGACGCAGGGCGCCAGCTGCGAGCCCACCTCGTTGGACGCGGCGCATGATAGCGTGCCATAGTCCAGGTCAGCCACGGGAGTATACCTGGGAGAAATACTGTATGAGGAATGATTTTATATATAATTAAGAGTATTTGTCTTAAGGTTATTGGCCCTCCAACCATTTTAAATCAAATAAATCCATACAATTTTGTGCTACGTCTTACTGAAATTCTAAAAACCCTTAATAGAACTACAAACTACGTACAAATCGAATATGTTAGTTCAAAACTGGCATTGTGCGCCTGCAATCACAGCTAAGCCATATTGAATGCGCTCGCAAACGTATAACTGAGTTGACACCAGAGGAATTTAGTTATGATGGACTTTATTGGATATTGGGTCGGGGCGATGACGCTAAATCCATATCGATTTGTTCCTAAACGGATTCGAATTGTGCTATTCACACGCTCGCAGTAAGCCGGGTCCGGCAGTGTCGCGGTCGCAGGAGTGTGGAAGGCTTCCTACTGAATACACTCGGAAAAACATTTTTTTTACTTAATTTCATTTAAACTTCTCTGAAAGGGTTGCAAATACGTCTTTAAAAAACAAATCGCGCCTGAATGCGGTTGAATGTCATCTGAACAAAGACTTTAGGGCATTTTAAATTGGGTCAAATTTCATTATAGTTTCCAGTATGTTTAATCCACTTTTGGTTCGTGTTAAAATACATTTATTGAAAAACATAGATTTCAGATCTAACATAACAGATCATAGATGGACATTGGAAACAAATGATTTCAAATATTGGCCCTTACTAAATGTTGTATTATGAACATTTTACGGTGGAAAATAAATCTTGATTTGATCAGATCATTTGACATAAAAAAATTCTGGGCTCTCTTGTAATCTTGGACAAAATTTTACACAAAGTTATATCAAAGCAATTCAGCAGACATTTGAGTAGGTCCAACTCAACTTTTGGAGGATGTTAGAAGCTTACTTAAGGCTAGAGGCGCTGCCGTTGGAGGTGTATCGGTCGGCGGCGACGTCCAGCGTCTCCCCGGAGTTGTTGAACTTCCACTTGAAGACCGCGGCGGGGGGGTCGGCGTCCACCTCACACACTATCACCACCGACTCCCCCCGCGCCGCGCCCACCACCGACACCCCGCCGCTCCGACAAGATGGTGCATCTGGATCACAGGTAATACAAATTTATAATCATATCGATTAAGAAATATGCATTCACTCAACCGAGGTTATTTCTATAAATTAAAAAGTCGCTTGCAATAAACATGTAGCATAAATATGTCTTTTTTTTAAATTCTTTATGTGCATGTTAACACCGTTTTGGATCACCTACTGGGTTCAAGCCGGATACACCACATTGTGTCAAAAACATCTAAAGTATGAGTTTAGATGTTGGGGCATCATACGGTTCGCAATAACTTACAACTCATGAATACGCAATTATTTTATACGTAACGGATTCGGTCGAGATTGTAACAGCAAAATAAACCAGTATAAATTTAATGTCGTTGATGAAGTTCCTTAATTTACATACCAACCACGCAGCAAACGGAAATAACCGGACCGTCAAAGGTCGACTTAACATATAGCCACAAGGGTATTAATCACCAGTGCAGCAATTACATCGGCTTTCATCGGGCTCCAATCAGAGAACATTATCGTATCAGGATCTCTCAATTTAACTGTCTCTGTAATGACGGGTTACTTCAGGGCTGCCAACACCATGTCACCAAAAACACTGCAGAATGTATGTATACATGTCGTCAGTATAAAACTTGCCATTGATTTTGATTTTTTTGTCTAATGAACCCGAAATGTTACAGATTCAGTCTGAGGAACGGAAATAGTTTTGCTAGCCAATAAATTAGGGACGGGAAATGAATTAGGTTTAATCGATAAGCTGGGAAGGTATAAAATTGGAGCACAATCATTATGGTGCTCGAGCACGCGTATTGGGGGTTCATCCGAATGGTAAATACTCGATGTTACTGATGTCTTGGTAATCTGATATCTGGTCCTTCGGTTACCTCCTAGATTGGCAAGATGGACTAGGAAAATATTTCTTTGTAATACTAATGTTTGCTGTCAATATTTGCTTTTAACTGACACATTAACTGAGCGGTAAAAGGCAGCCCTGCTCAAATCGGTGGCGGACTGGGAGTCTTCTCTATCGGTTCCGCGCGACCTATAAAATCACATAAATTGAAGGAGTGGCAGGGGGAGGGGGAACGGAGGGGTATCGAAAGGGTCACTTTACGCTAATAGCACTGACATGTCAACGAGTGTATCTATAGAGTGTATCTATATAGTGTATCATTCGTACTGCGAAGGAATGGAATAAGTTGTCCGTGCCGGTATTCCCGTTTAATTAAAACTATAAATTATATATTTAAAACAAAAAAAAAAAACTTTGGACAACTCACACACGGCCATCGCGTTAGCTTCTACTATTGTGATCGGATAAATGATAAACATATGTACATACATATATACTTTTAAATACATACTTAAATAGATATTTTATTACACACCCAGACACACAGAACAAACATTCCAACTCATCATAAAGATTTTGCCTCATTCTGAGGAGGCATACCCCACTACGCAATAAGAAATAGGATTGGCCAAAGTAATTATCACCGGGATAACCGCAACCGATGGCATTACGTTCTCTAAAGCATGGAAGAGCTTAAGAATTTTGGTCACTTGCGTTGACCAATGCGTACCGATCCACCCGACCCTGCAGGACTACGGATGCTTCTACACACATCCTTACAGCTTATTATTATACATACTCGTACATTACACTGTTAGGATTGTCGTACTTTACTATACTTTCTAATGTACTACCTATTTTTTCGTAGTACAAAACGTCTGAAAATTACTGCTGTTTTACTTCTACTACAACTACGGCCCCAATAGCTTAACCTGCTATGTTGTGTTCTCAATGGAGACCAGTGTACAGGTGTGTATAGAAGGGGAAGGTCGTCACTCCGTGTGACGTCACGTGCCATGTGCGACGTGCCGGCCTCAGGAGGGCTCTTAATTTGCTTTGCGTGTTGTCTCATTAGATTCGCTTATAGGCTTACCGATGTCCTTATTGATGGGGAGAGAACTGCCGCGTGTACCATATCGCATGTCGCTAGTAAATTGTGTAAAACATTTTTAAAGTTTTAAATAGTCTAAATATGCAATAAGGGCTATTTAAGAGAATAGGAGCACAGGGCCTCCGACCGGGTTGTCTAATGCCCTGAAGAAGGCACAGATAAAGAGTCAGAAAGAGGCACACAAACTGACAAAAATTAGTATTTTGGATTATTCTCTTTACTAAAAACCTCCAGTCATCCAAATTATCTTACATATACGGACAGAGCGAACCCACAGATATATTATATGTATTGATATGTTTTTTGCATCAGGGCATCGTACAGATAGCGCGGGTGCCGCGCAGGCGTTGTCAGGGCGCGACACATTACGACGCAATTACGAGTACGCCGCGACGAAGGACATTAATAATGTACCGGCCGCAATGCAGGCGCGCCCTTATTACTGCCAAGTAGCTCCCGTAGGAGCCGTCCTGGCTGACTCACTTTCATCTCTTCTATTTGTTTTGTTTTTAAATAGCAAGAGCATCTTCAAACATACGATTGTAGTCCGCCGTAGCTAGACGCTGGCGGGTTTAAAAGTATCCTTGAGCTATGGCTCTGTACGCACCTAAACTTAGGTTATATTCATAATTAAATGTCATTAGACATTTAAAAAGACATTGTGTGACAATGTTTTTTTTTTCTTTTTGTACAACACAAAGTAAAACATAGAGAAAAAACACCAACATTTTAAACGTCAATTTAGAGGAACCAACTAGGGAGGACCAAGTCAGATAGATTAATACAAACTCTTTCTCAAGGGGTTGGTAGCTTTTAAGGGATCTGTACGTAAAGTAAAACACAGAGAAAAAAACATCAACATTTTAAACGTCAATTTAGACGAACCAACTAGGGAGGACCAAGTCAGATAGATAATACAAACTCTTTCTCAAGGGGTTGGTAGCTTTTAAGGGATCTGTACTAGAAGTTTGACGCCACTGATACTCGTACTGCCAATGTCAACATTCAGGAAGACGCTTCTGACTGCTTTATACTTGATTTAGTTGCACGAACGCTACAAGTTCTTCCTAAGCTTTGTTAGGCCCCCTTTTTTTCTTTTTTTTTTAACGTGTGGAAAGACCCTCGTCTCTTCCATCCGGCCACGGGAAGCTGGACAGGTAAGTGGGACTCGAACCCACTAAAACCACACGGTGTCGACGCCTACCGCTTTGGTGCCGGGACTATGCGCTACTCTCGCTCCACTGCCCCGGCGCGGCGGCCGCTACCACGGCGGCCTCGGCACGGCTCGCTCTCTAGCCCCTCT
>DWJZ01003372.1:0-17217 GCA_018249125.1 Asbolis capucinus
TTTCGAAGAGTTCCCCTGTCTGGAGACAATTACAAATTAACATTTTATCTAAAAAACAATTAACTAACATACAAAACTTGCAAGCTTTATTAGACACACTACGGAACGGAAATTTGACAAAGCGTTGCCTTGATGACAATGCATTTTTATCACAAGCATGACCTGATACTTCCTTCAGGATTGGCACCAGACAAGGGAACTCAAAGTTAATACAGTTAAGAAATTTTGTGTGTCTTTGTATTGTGGATATAAAATTAAAGCTTGTGTTTTTAAATATTTTTAATAAACCTTTTTAATATATATGTTTTAATAACACGAAGTTTCCCAGTACTTACTTCATTAGAAATAATACAGTGTAACTTTTAACAAAAGCCATTGTCGGAGCTTCCTTTTTATTAACTATAATGTTTTTATACTATCTTCAATTGGTGTAAAAGGCTATTGATTCTTGTAAACTAGCATGTTTTTTTAATTTTTTGTTTTACTCATATTTGCTTCCTCACTGTAATTATTCCGCAAGGGAATGGAATAATTTGCCTGCGACAGTGTTCCCACCTATGTAAGTACGATGTGGGAGTCTTCAAGAGAAGAGTGAATAGACATTTACTAAGTTAGTATGTCCAACATCTTAGACATCATCACCACTTTCCATCAGATGGGATCGTTGTCAAGCATTAACTTATATTATGTAAAAAAAGAATGTATAATTCTGTATGTTTGTTATGCGAGACATTAAACGATTGGATCGATATTAATGAATATTGGTAGAGTTTCGCTGGATCTTCTCTTTTTCCCCCCCTTCCACTGAAGGACGTCCTCTCCATTCATTTCGGCCACCTGCCTTATTTTCAAGTTGTTACTCCTTCTAGCAAAAGCTGCTGAATGGATTTGAATGTGAGTTGGCACAGTAATAGATTATGATCTGGAATATTACGTAGACTATTTACCGACGTACCTTTTTTTGAAACGTTTCGTCACTCTCCTCATTTTCCTTCTGTCCAGGGTGTGCAGACAGATCTTGCTGAGCGCGACGGCTGTGTTGACCCGCGCTCGGTGAACCAGTCCCAGTTGCAGCAGTCGCGCGTTGGCCTCGTCAGCCAGGCGCTGATGCTGATCCTCATCGCCGGCTTCCTCGCCTCGGAGACGCTCAGCGAGTTCTGGAAGACCAAGTGAGTTATTATGCCAAATCTACAGCACTGGAGCAGCTTGCTGGAGTGCGGTCTAGGTGTCCACTGTCACGAGGTGCGCAGTAGCGTGGTGGATTCAACCCATGAATTGACCCACATTGAGCATGGGTCTCCCTCCTCTCGTTACTGAGCAGGTATACTCCACCACGCTGCTCCAGTGAGGATTGGTAGAGAAGCAGTGCGGTAGAAAAGTGGGTTGATGTGGTAGTTATGTCTATTAGAAAATGTGGAAAATTTTAATACAATAACACATTTAATACAATAACACCTTTATTTCGACAAATAAACTTTAAACATAACGCTTGGAAGTTAGACTTAAAGTTGAGTGAAGTAGAGTTTATTATACCTCAAATCGTTGGTAATCAGCTTTTCATTGGTGATTTCTATTTTCCAGGGTACCAGTGGTGTCTCGCAACTGGCACGACCTGGTGTTCCGTCTGGTGGAGATCGGTGTCGCGCTATGGTTCCCGTGCGTGCTGTGGAACTGCATGGCGCCCGAGCGTCTCTGGCTGTTGAACCCGCGGCGGCTGCTCGCCTCGCAGCTCGACGATGCCCGTTTGCAGGACTTGCTTGCTGGACGACAGGAGACCAAGGTGAGTAGAATTGGTCTGGGAGGTTGTGAGATCTTCGATGTTTAAGTAGCTGAGAGGAAACCAAGTTGGTAGATCTGTTCAGGACCTGGTAGACCTGGTCTGGTTACAAGAGGTTGTTAGAGGTTCTTTGATTGGTTTCGGTTTGTCGTGAATGGCAGGAGAGCAAGGTATGTAGGTTTAGAGCTGGTGTCTGATCTGGAGTCGTGTCTGGGAAGTTGTGTAAAAGATATGTTTGTGGGAATGTTCTGGCCCCTAATGACAGGAGGCGAAGGTGTTTTGGTTAGACCTAATTTCTGACCTGGTATAGTGTAGTCTTTGCAAGATTTCTGAAGCGATATTTTGTGGCAATTCCGCCTCTCGCGATCCTGGTGTGTAATTAAAGTATGCTGCTATACTGAATACGGAAAATATACGTTTTTAGGAGAGTACTTCATTTTTTGTTAAATGCCTGTCTGGTCTTGGAAGGTTGCAGACGAATTTGATAGAAAATAGAATGTTCTAGATGTTTTGCAATGGGTTCTGTTCACAGCGATATGTATGGATGGGAGATGAGAAATTGAGTTTGTTACGAACTATAGGTAATTGTGGAATATCTTTTATATCTTATCTATGAAATAATGCGCAAGTTATTTTATAATACTCGGAAAACTCTTATAACAGAGCGCCGATGTTGTGTCTTTATGCATTGGCATTTGCCAGCTGTGTGCTTTTTGTTTCGTAATATATGATTAAAAAAATAGTTTCTGCAAAATATATAGCGGTAAATATCTGGTCCAATTTTGATGATCCTTTTGCCGCGTGTATGCTAAACTTCCTTCTGAAGTTTCGTTTCATTTGTCATACTTCAGAGATTATAAGTCATTAATCAGTATGGTATGTTCGTTTGTATGTCTTGCTAAGCAATAAGTTGAGCTATATATTGGTATAGGTGTGTCGTGAAGTCTTTACTATATTGGCGATATCACATTTGGCCAACGTTCGTCTCATTGCTGAGCTTGCCAATTTGTCAAACATATGGTGACTGAGGATTTAACCAATGTTGGTAATTGCTCACAAATGTTTGCCAAACCATATGTTACGTCTTTGCTGTATTAGCCAATCTCGTGTTTTTATCAACCGTCTCATTGCTGTATCAATTTTATGAGAAAGTTTGTCAAGCTTTAGGGAAAATGGTGGTGAGTTGGTAATGTCTTCTAAGTGATACATCGATTCTCAGATATTGGCACAGTTTAGCCAATTGCCTTGGCGTCAGCGGCCAATGTGGATTGTGAATGTGTTCCGCCATTGGATCGTGTGGCGTTTGGTCCGGTTGTTGGTCAATTTGCGTGGTTCGAGAGCAACTGTTTGCATCGAAGGCTGCGAGAGTTCGGTGAGTTTCGCGGCAATGTTTGATTTTATTTATTAAATTTGTCGATATTCAAAATTATTTACGCATTAATTTAGTGAAGGGAAACAATAAATGCCTTAGGCCTTCTACTATGTTTTTTTATCAATAGATATATTATTGTAGGAACATGGATATAGTAGACTTTGGCGCCAACATTTGAAATACATGTGTACATAGTGAACTATGAGCCTCTCACACTGTGAGTGGGGACTTGAGCCCAGTTGTGGGCTCATGACTGGGCTAATGACTAGGGTGGTACCAATGTTGATATAAAGTATCCTAATGTCGTTTTCTAAATAATTTAAGTGGTAATAAAGTCAGTTTCGACGCGAGACAAACTAACATACAAATATACTTTCAGATTTATAATATCAGTGACTTGAATCTTATATTTGTCACTTATTTTTATAGAATGTGGAGACAGACTCGCTGGTCGGCAGCGTGGGGTCCGGCCGCGACTGCTGGATCTGCTACGACGGCGCGCGCGCCGAGCCGCTCATCACGCCGTGCCGGTGCACTGGGGACGTCGCTGCCGTACATCATGACTGTCTGCGCCGGTGGCTTGTGGAGGTCAGTGACGTTCCAAACTTAAAAGTTATGTTTGTAGTTGTTGGGTTTAAGTGAAGTGCAATTCCAAATTTAAAAGTTTAATTTGTAGCCGTTGTGGTTAGGTAACGTCATGCGGTTCATAATTCAAATTTTGTTTCAGTTTCAATAGGCTATTTAAAAATATTTTTTTAAATTATTAGATGATTTTATATGTTATAATACGTTAATTTTTCTTGGAAGAAAGAACTGTTTATATTTGAAAACCAACGACAAAATTTGATTTTTAAAACCGCGCCAAATACACATATTTTTATGATGGCGCCTTACCTGGCACGTGACGTCGTAACTCGCTTATCAGTATGGCTAGAAGTCCGATTTTACAAGCATGGTACGTAACTAGAGTTGCGGCCAAACATAAGCGATGTTACAGATGAAATACTAACAATTTGTCGAAATTTATTTCGCAAAATTTAGCAAAAATAAACAAAGTACCGTGAAGTTATGTGAAATATGCTTTTTGACTATAATTTGTAGTAGAAATTCTATGTTGTCTAATAACCTATTGCCGTATAGACGTTGAGTTTAATGACGTAGTATGCTTCCAAATTCGAAGACTTCATCGCCACTTACCATCAGGTGGGATCGTAGTCAAGAACTTACCTATTTAAGGTAAAAAAAATAAAAAAAAATACTACTTTTTAGTAGTTCATTTTGAACGGCATTTACACTGACGAGTAAAATGGATATGCTACTCCATACAAAATTCGAGAATCTTTTAGAGGGGGTTTGATGGTGACGTTCTCGGTGGGCTTCCACCAAGCTTGTCATTGGGGCTGCGTCTAGTAATGTACTGCCTGAGGGAATTGTAATTTAATGTTATCGTTATTTTCCAGAGCGCAGCGACACCTGACGGCTTGAAATGCAAGGTGTGCAACACGCCGTACATAGTACAGGAGACAAACAGGTAACAGCCTTTATTTACTACTAATCTTAGCCTGCAGCTTTGCCCGCGTTGTATGTTATTAAAAAATTGCCTTTGTGTTAATCCAGACCAAAATCTATATTTGTGTAAAATTTCAATCGGATCCGTTTAGTACTTTTGGCGTGAAAGAGAAACAAACATCGATCTATCGTCACGAAGTCTCGTTTTTATAATATTATTAGGATTCTGTAAAATTCTGTTACTAATTATAATTGTGTCCAATACACGGTTAGTGAGGGACAGTCACGTGAAAGAGAGAGAGAGAGAGAGAGCATACTGTACACCCTGGTTGGTTACTGGTGGCGAACAAGTTGTACAGTAATAGTGTTCATGGATTCACTAAGTCACGTCACAGTGTGAATTATTGTGTACCCACTCGGTTATTTTTGTGTTAATTTTGCTTAAGGTAAATTAACGCAACAATAATCCCACTTGATGTTGAGTGGCGATGAAATGATGGGTGTTTTAAAATATAGGACACACATATTATTCGTGTACGCCGACGCAGATAACTTATTCCATTCTGATTATTACTGTCTGCGGAAAACGGCGTCGTTTATCTACTACCAGCCTCGTCTATCTCGGAAATAGCCTCCAAAGCAGTGCTCGAGAAAGCACTCAAAGGCGAAACGAAATAATACAGAAAATACAGTACAATATGAACTAAAAATACATAACGCACACCCGCCGTACGCCAGGTTGTTCGGAGGGAGGGAGACGGGGGAATGTCGATTAAACAATATTTACGGATGGTTGGGTACACAGGGTCGAATGGGAGCGTGGGTTTACGTGGTCGCACTGGGCGCGCACGGTGCTGTGCGTGTGCGGTGCGTGTGGCGCGGGCGCGGGCGCGTGGGCAGTCGCGCAGCTGTTCGCCTCGCCCGTCGTGCGCGTGCTTGCCGCCGGCGCCGCGCTGCTCATCTGCTACGTCGCTATACGGTCAGTAATATGATTTGAAAATTTTCTCTTAATACTTTTTTGACCTTTTTTTTGTAAAATCAAAAAGTGGACTTAATGCTAAAATTATTTTCTGCCAGTCAACCTTTAGGCAGTGGGAAAACATCGAAAACGGTCTATAAATATGTGCCTGAATTACATCGTTGACTGTGTACGTTAGGCTGGCCATGATCAAGCTTGGACCATGTTCTGATGCAACTGGGTCGGTATCGGCATGGGAAACATGTATTTTGAGTACCCGTAACATAATGGTCAGAGGGGTGTCTGGGATGGTGATATACATGGATGGCATGAGTTCTGTTTGCGTTATAGTCTATACTCGGCACTTATGGGAAAATCAGATTTTTTTCCATACACTTGTCACTTACGGAAAAAATTCAGATTGAATTTGCACCGAGTATAGTTTGAATAGATGTTACGACATTAGATAACCAAAAAACACGAGTAGAATATTTTAAATTATGATTTGTAACATTGGTTTAGCGATCTTTGGATATTATTTCGGCATAAAACGGATATGTGTAACATAAACCCGGGGAAGAGCGCGCTTTTAAATTTGTCCAATTAGTAAGCCATTTATGATTTTACTACTTTACTTTTTAAATATTAACGTAAGTTGAGAATGAACACATTTAACTTTTTAAATATTAACGTAAGTTGAGGATGAACACATTTAACTTTTGAAATATTGAATTTAAGCTGAGAATGAACACATATCAGAATGTTTCATCCATAACATGCGAGTACTAGGTGGCTTCCGCGGTTTTTTTATTTAATGTTACATTATTAATGATTTTATTATCTCTCTGTCTAGCTGTATACTATCTGAGTTGGGTAGCTGTATGCAAAAAAATATATTAAGTAAATTGTTTTAAAATTATGAGTTTAATAAAAAAAAACTATTCCAGATTCCTCGGCATGAACACAGTGTCGGCCTACCAACGTGCTAAAGTTTCATCGCTAAGAATATTGACAGAACCAATGACAGAGCCCCAGAACGAACAGCTATCTACAATAAGCAGTACGGTCACAGTAGAAATAGCCTCCAAGGCAGTGCTCGAGAAGGCACTCAAAGGTGAAACGAAATAATACAGAAAATACAGTACAATATGAACTAAAAATACATAAGAACACATTTGCCATTTATGGTTAGGCATCATTTCGTATTGAGGTTTTCCTGGGCATAAAGAATACATGTCATGGATCAATAGTATGACGTTTACATGTCTGAGTGTCAAGAATACAAGTAGCTATGGAGGTGAAAATTGATTAAATTATAATCAATACATTACAATATGAATATTTGAAAGACAAAAGAATGAATATAAAAATACGCTAAGATTGCAGAAAAAAATGTTGAAGAATCTATGCTTTCAGAAATCACTTCTCTTTTTATAACCTATTTTTGCGGTAAAAGCTGTTCTGCCTTGCAGTTTCACCTACCGAATCTAATTCAGACTATCCAGAGAGAGAAAATTTCAAAATCGGTTCAGCGGTTGAAGGATATCAGTGTGCATACAAAAGATATATGTAAAGATTTTCACAAGTTAATAAATCGTAAATAAATATATTTGTTATATAAATTATCAATAATATCAAAAGAAAAGTAAAAAAGAAGAAAAGAGAAGGAACTCAATTATTCAGGATTATGTTAATAAATGGTGTTGAAGTTACGTAGCCTTTGGTACAATAGTATTATGTACATAATTTTAAATTGTTCGGTTAAACAGTACAAAGACAGTGATAGGTAAGTGCATAAGACTGTTACAAGTGAATAATATAATTTTAAAGTACTTTCGAAGTGTTCTCAAGTTTTGTCAATTGTAATTTTGCCAAATTCAAGTGTCAAAAGTGTTAAGTGTTTACTAAGAGAGTGTTAAATGCACTGTTATTGATAGAAGTGTTTTGAAGAAACTATGAACTGATTAAAATATTCCCTGATTAATTTTTTTCTAAATATTGTTTAAGTCAATTTAAATTTTTAGTGATTACACGAGTGTCATATGATTTAAAACGACACAAATGATGTCGTAATTATAATTATTGTACTGATTGATAAGTAAGTTATGAATTATGTAATTATATATGTATATATATAATTTTATGATAATAATTTTATAATATATATATATATATAATTTTGTGTAAATTGCCCTTTTACAACTGTAAAGATTTTCATATAGTGTCGACTTAGGTACAATAATTTAATTGTAAATTGCTTCAAAGAAAATCATATCTACGGTGAGAGTTACAATTATTTAATTCATAAAGACGCAGGCCAAAAAGACGTACGCCAGAAAGACATACGGCCAAAAAGACGTATGTAAAAAAGAATTAAGATAAAAAATACTTTCGCCAAATAGACCTAAGCCACAAAGACGTACGCCGTTTTATGTCTAAGATAAAAACTGGATTGTGAGTCGCGTCTTTTTGGATTGATCCATCTGGTATAGTTTTCCATATGTATGGTAATGTAGGATAGCTCACTATAATGTTTAGTAGAAAATTCACGAGCTCAACTCTATACATAATGGATGTAGCCAAATTTTTTATATCAGAAAAAATGAGAATATCATTAAATGTTAAGTCAAATCAAAAATTAAAACTTGATCTTGTATTACCTTATTAATTTTAGTTAGTATTTACATATCGGCTACTATAGTACAGATTTTCTAAAATTTTGAGTCTATTACGATGTGTGTCAAATGGACGTTCAGACAGCTAAGTTATAGGGATTCGTAGCCACAATTTGGGCACAGAAACATACAAATTTATGGAGTGGGAAAAAATAAAAACCTGTTAAAAAAGTGACGGCAACCTATACATCTATCTGGTCGCATTGGCTAGTAAACTGAAATATCGATGGCTCCTGTGTATGGGTAAATGAACAATTTGAGCATATTCACTTGTATTGAGCATTTTTACTATAATTAAGGACATACACTGAAAAAATACATACATAGTATGCAAAGTAGTAGCTATGCAGTCTCGTAACTTTCACCTGTAGCATGTGCAAACTGTATTAAATTTAAACGGAAAGCTTGTATAAAAAAAGTTATGATTTTGCACTACGGCCCTCAGATATAGGAGCCATCGATATATTGTCATGCCGTAGGGTCTATGGTTTTATAACTACAGAGTATAAAATGTCTGTCTATGGATTTACTCTAAAACCATTGTATATAATATCTTATTTTCATGAGAAAGTAAAACGTAAATTAAGCAAGAAAGATGTCTGAAAAAAAAAACGAATTATTTGAAGCGTTTTACTGGTAATTTGTCTGGTTTAATGTAATACGTAATTTGTGACGTAGAAAAAAATATTTTCATCAATATAGTATGTACCCAAGTGCGTAATACAGCGATTTTTATCAAATAAATCTATTTCTATATTTTGTTGTTTTTCATAATAGTTTCTGTTTTGTTTCATTCTTGAATTGCATTTTAATAAATTATTTTCAAACTTATTTCGTTTTCGTTTCTGTCCGGTATGAATGGTGATTATGAACAAAATATATTCAATCCAAAATACTTTTTTTTTTGCTCTTAACATTCTGCTGTTAAAATACAAATTGCACCCTTTAATTTAGAGCCAATTTTAGGAAGTATTTCATCATATTTAATATTGGATTAGTATTACAGAAAACACATCTTTTTGAACCAAAATGAATCATTTTTAAAAATAACCGAGCCACATTTTATTAACTAGAATAGCTAACAAACGGCTGATTTTTTTGTCGAATCATTAATAACTCTCGACTGAATTACATGTCAAAGAAAAACAAACAAGATGAAAAAAGGTTCATCCGTTTACGGGAGTTACGATGCGTCTGTATGTAAAAGTCACTTAATAACTTTAAATACTCTCCTTTTGCGTCACGGATTAAATAAAAATATAAAACAGTGTCTTTCAGAGCTGCATGGTGCAACCCCCACAACTCTTAATCCCCCCCACGAACTGTAAAACAAGAAAATCATGGAACAGTTGTATTACATTATTCGAAGAAGTCTTAATTTTGTAGATAAATGTAATATCATATTTTATCTGTGAGTAACGGTACATATTGTTAGTATCTAAGTAAAAGTATCGAATTATTTTTGTATGTAAAAGTTCGAAAGCAGCAGTTAAATGGTGTTACACAATTATCTTAGTAATTATTGTGGTATATATCGTGGTGGTGATTGTGCCAGAGAACCAAGGGGTCCCGGAGTGATTAATTTTTTATCATTAATGAATTGAAAAAATAATATAAACTCCAGTTATTTTCAATTTGTTCTTTCAATATCATGATTTTTAAATATAGTGCTTGGTCAATTAAAAATGAACTTTCGATTAATAATTATATGTGTACTTATTGTTTAAAACTGATAATATTTTGCTATATTATGTGCTATATACTATGTGTAAATTCTTATAGAATAAAATGATAAATATTTAATATATTTGTAGACGTAACTAACGTAAGCTTGTTTTTATTTTTATCCTGTTTTTCCAGAAAGTAAATAATATTAATGATTCAGCTAATGGCTTACATATGTACCTATCCAGGTCATTTATATATTTAATACGATAATTTGCAATTTAATTATAATAAATAATATATATACCGAAAAAACGTCTTTTCCACTTATTCGAAATCTTTTTGATCTTTGATTCAGTAGTCACGTCTATAAAATTCGAATACATATCTGCAATAAACTATTTTTTATGCCTAGGATTGTTAGTAATTATTACTAACTTAAGTACAGGTATAGTGATCATTCGCACAGATAGTATAAAGGTATCTATAGAACAAATACCGGTATGTTATTTGATTATTTTGTTTCTTTCATTATTTTGTGTTAAGTTGAAAAATACTTAACCCTCAAAACAAGTAACTACCTTCATTTGAATTGATTTATTTGATTAAGCAACATTTGTTGGTCAATTAATTCGAACTAATTAAGGAAATTAGTAATACAATAGGCTAAACTAAATTCTCTGAAATACTTATAAGAATCATAAATTATAAGTATATTTTGGCAATAATAAATGTAATGTGTTTTGTGATCTACATGTTATGTAGTTGTTTTATTTACAACCTACCCTTCGTCGTCTACGTTTTGAATCCTGCTTCCTTCTTTCTTGGATTAATACAGCCTAACTTATGTACGTACCTAACCTATCATCATCCTTTTGGATCCATCCAATTGAACGAGTTGTAATTTAGCTGTCGGTATATTATATAGCAGTGAGAGTTTTTAAACTGACGACGATTTTTTTCACTTAGCGTGGTGGAATGTAGTCTATACTCTAATTGAAAGACCTGAACCTGAGAGTATTCATATGAAGGACGAACTAACTCGTCATTTTGATAGTTTTGTTTTCAAATAAAGAGTGACTGTGTGTTTCCTAAGTGCGCCTTATCATGGAAGACTTTATCGCCACTTACCATCAGATGAGATCGTAGTCAAGCGCCAAATTAATTAACGTAAAAAATTATGTTATTGAATGCTTCCAATATTGCCAGAAGGTTGTAATAGATGGTAACAAACGAGCATACAAGATACATGATGGTCACCGACGACCATTATCATTACGTATAATAAATCTGTAACATAACGATGTCTGTACTTCGAAGATATTTGGGTGATATTGACTGGTTTTAAGTTGGGGATAGAACCCAAAATAATGACTATTTTTATAGCGCTTGAAAGGGCTGACGAAAAAGCAAACGAGCCACCTGAAGTGGCCTTAAGGTGGCGTCCCCAGTAATGTTATCCGCAAAACAATGGATACTACCGGTTTGGTTTAGCATGTCATTGATATGTAGAATGAACCATGTTGGGGACAGCAAAGATCCCTGGGGAACACCAGAATTTATGGGTCTCATATCTGAGCAACAGCCATCGACAACAACCTTAATATATCGCTCAGATAGAAAGCTGGCTACCCAACTGCAAAATCTCTCAGGAAGACTTAAGGACTGTAACTTCGTGAGAAGCACCTTGTGCCAGACCCGGTCGAAGGCCTTAACGTTGTCCAGGCTAGCTGCTAAAGTTTCCCCGTTGCTGGCCAGGGCCTCAGCCCATCGGTGAAAAATTTAATGACTGTTTCTTTTTAACTTAGTGCATTGTAAATACATTTTTTTGCGAAAAACAAAATAAGGGATGAAATTATATTGAGATTCCTTGTTATTGAGGATTTCAGCGTCGCTGCTGCACAATGTTAACCTACTACTGAACAGGGGCCACTCCTCAGAGGAGAGCTAGAGCACTTAAGCATACTCCACCACGGATTGGAGTAAGTTACGTAGTAGAGTACGATATCTATTCTACGAGCTTTTGCATCGGGATCTGTAGGCTCTAATCTAGGTCACCTATATTCGTGACAATGCAGTTAAATTTATTATTCCTTACCTATTCTTATAACATATAATGTTTGAACGATAATCACACAGATCTTGGACTACACATGATATTTTCAGATATGTTTGTGTTTATTAGAAAATAATTATTATTTACTCCTGTTTACAGCCGAGCTGACTATTTCAAATGTAGGCAGTAAATGTAAAGTAAATGTAGGTAGGTTAAATAGTTAAGCAACAGCGGGCACGGTAGGTCCACCTATCAGGATGGGTGATCGGTAGTAGTAAACATTTTATGAGCGCTTCCGTGCTTCAAAGGGCACATAAAGCTTAGATAGCGTTGTTAGCTTTAGATAGTAATCGTCAAGTTACGTCGGAGGCTGCAGGGAATTACTTTTGGGTAATACCCTAATAGTAGTAATTGGTAATATACAAATACAAAATAATACGTTACCTTCACTCGTCCGTCTTTCATGTCCTCGCGTGAGGCAAAGGTCGTACCCATCCCGGAGGTATTCTAGGCCACGGCAAGGCATCGGCCATATCCACTTACTATCAAGAACTAAACAATAAATAAATATTTCAGGACAACTCACACACGGTCATCTGATCCCAAACTAAGCATTACCTTGTAATATGGTGATCAGACAACTGATAAACGTAGATATTCATACACTAATATAGGTATTTTTCTTACACTCTTATGTGTAAGGGAGAAGTTCTGAGAAGAAGAGGAGTTCTGTGGAACAATCCTGCAAATCTTACTTATCACAGAAAAGTTTGTATTGGATTTTCCGGCTTAGTAGTCAGGTTTACTAACCATTAGACCAACAGACCAGTCAAAAGCCTATATTGTTTCGCCCCATCATCCTTTCACGACCTGCTCTGAAGGGAAGGCTGGATACGCCCCTGCAGGAGCCAGGCCACGGCAAGGGTTTGCCCACAACCACCCCCTATTAATAACTAAACAATAGGATTGAATTGAGCCTGAATTTAGAGCCGAAGCAAATATTGCATAAGGTAAAAATAGTCGGTGCGGCGTACTGCATCGATTTTCAGCAATTTGGCCGCTCGCCAGGCGACACGAAGGTCGGGGTCGCTCCATATGACGCGTGAACTTTACAAAACCTAATAAGGTTATTTAAAGACTTTTCGAAAAAGTTAAGAAACGACGCGGTCAATAGAAGGATGGGTGACCTTAGTAAAAAAATCATGAGCGCTTCCGTGCCTCGAAGGGCACGTAGACCTAGCGATCCAGGTTGTTATTAGATAGTAATCGTTAAGCCCCGTCGGAGGCCTTCAAGTACCAGAAAAACTTTCGACACTTATGGTGGCCAATAACGCCTCCACCAATCCACATTGAGCAGCGTGGTGGAGTATGCTCTAGTCATCCTCAGTATGAGGAGACCCGCGCTCAGTCGTGAGCCACCAATGGGTTGAAGTCCAGTCGACCAGTGCAGTAATGGCCTAGTGGTTTGAACGTTGGTTTCCTGAATGATAGACCCTGGGTTCAAACCCTACACGCACTTAAAATTTTCAAAAGTTTACTATTCTTAAGAAGTTCATTATCATATGTTTTGGAGATGGAAAACATCGTGAGGAAATCTTCACTCCAGAGGGACTCATAATGTTCTCGAAGGTGTTTTAAATTGTATTTAGTGAGTCAGTCACTTAACGAAAGTCAAAATTATACAATACAAAGTACCTACTAGAGTTTTAAAATGATTAATAAAAACATATTAAAAAATATTCAAAAGAATTCTTTGATAAAGCCTAGTCTCGATAGACAATACATATGTACATATCTGTCATCGGCTTTATGAATAATACAATCTAAGACATAAACACTCATTCCCTATTTCAAGTATTTAAATGCAAAAGTGTAACCTATATTTAACAGATTAGCTTAGTATGTATGTCCGCAATATCTATTCTATCTCAATAGCAAGTTACATCAAAATCAGTTCAGTTAAGATGTGAAAGGGTAACACAAAGACAGGCAGACTTTTGAAAAGATGTGCTGAGGCGTTTCTTTCGCAGTTTCTTCTCTTCATGATACCTACCTACCCGAAACGGTGGTAGATTCAAAAAAGAAGTTGACGCACATAAGTGTATTTTTAATAACTACGCGAATAAATGAATTTTGACTTTTTTGTATTTTTTTTTATTTAAGATAAGTTTGCGCTCAACTGCGATCCCACCTGATGATAAGTGACGATGAAGTCTTCGATGGTAAAGCGCACTAAATTAGCAGAAGCCTATTCACTCTTGACTTGAAGATATGTACATTGTAATCGAACGGGAACACTGACGTGGTCAAGTTATTCCAATCCTTCGCGGTACGGGAGACAAAAGACGAGGCGAAGTACGTCGCTCGTACTAGCGTGATGGTAAGGATATCATTTCGATATAATTCTGAAAAGATTATTGAATTGAAGGATAAAAAGAGCAGAGTTACGATGCAAATTAATATCGTCGGGTGATCAAAAGCTTCCGTGAATGCAGAAATCTCTTCGTGCTCCCTTGATGGGGACGCTAAAAATAGACGGTCAAGGTCCGCCGCCGTAGTGAACAAACATAACTAGATTGCTGTGGTCATTTTGTGATTCAATGTGTTTGTAGAAGTCCGTAAATTCCGTTTTTCTCATCCCTACAAAACTTGTAAACAAACTAGTCGATCATAATGTCAGTTTTGTTATAAAACTGTCCCATTACGTTATATAAAAAACAATGTTTGTGAGTGTGTTTATTTGTCCTTCAGGCTCTGATTTTTGAGATAGCGCAGTGATTTCTTTAGCAATTTCGTTCAGAATTCTCTAAATAAGCGTTTGATACCAAAATGGTATTGATCGGATACATGGTTGATGTATTGATGGGTAGCAACTCATTGGGTAATAAAATATCAGTTTTCTGCACTCGTTCTGTATCGAAACTTTAACTGTGCCAAATTTTATACTCCTCGGGTCGCTTAATGTTCGTTCATTCGTAATCTCGAGTCACGGTAGTGACCCGCCAAGGTGAGCATGCGTAGCGTTGTGGCACTACCTATCTTTTCTCGAAACGTTTCGTCGAACTGAACAATTATATCTTGGGATTGGATTATACTAGGTAAACGAAATTCATAGGATGTCGGCAGCGAACTTTTTTTTAATTTTTTAACTTTTTTTTTTTATTTTTTTTTAAGTGGTATAAAGTTTC
This sequence comes from Asbolis capucinus, assembly GCA_018249125.1. Classification (NCBI taxonomy): domain Eukaryota; kingdom Metazoa; phylum Arthropoda; class Insecta; order Lepidoptera; family Hesperiidae; genus Asbolis; species Asbolis capucinus. The sequence goes on from DWJZ01003372.1 coordinate 15,201, forward strand.
AGTAGCCGTGGCCGGTAAACCGGTATCCAGAAATTAATTTTCGCGAGAATGTCTGGAATGCATTTCCGCGTACTAAATTAAAGAAATAAATTGGTAAGGCTACGTATCGACGAACTTCCAGCATCCGTAACTCAACCATACCTACAATGAATAACATTGAAAATTCATACATATATTTAGCCTTATTGGGGCGGCTTAGAATACAAATCCCAGTTCCATGCAGACCTGCCAGGGTGTAGTAAAAGGCGTACAGAAGTCAGCTGCTCGGTGGTGGGGCCACAAGGAAGGAGGCTGGCTCTGGCTGGCTACCACCCTCTTGCTTTAATCAGCGGCCAAACGATTCGTCGTGCTCCGGCTGGGGGCTTGAGAGCCAGTTTTCCTCTTTTTCTCCCCGTCCTTCGTTTATTCCTGCCCATTTTTCTTCTATCTCCCGTCCTGAAGTGGTATGTTGTTGATGTCAAGGTCAGTTGTTGTCGTTATTGATCCCAGTTGCTTCAACAACCGCTTCGCTTATTTCTTCCTCTTCCCCGCGTGTGCGGTTCTATTACTTCCTTCCTGGCAACGCGTTAGTAACACCTCAGTCTGGTGTTATTAACGTCCATGGGCGGCGGTGATCACTTACCATCACGTGACCCGTCTGCTAGTTTGCCTGCTTAACGTTAAAAATGTAAGCTATTGCATTAATGCAGGCGTTTTAAGTAATTCATGAATTTGACAACCACAACATTTTTACTGTTTCGTTATTTTGAAACAAAATAATATACAGTTTATTTTAAATCAAGCTACCTCGTATTTTGATTTTTCAGGCGGCTAGGTTAGTACTCACTAGAATGGAGATTACATCGGTTGGTACCTACCAAACTTATTGACTTTTACGGTTGACACAAGACTATTTTTTACCCAACTGCGTCAGTAGGAGGTTGACGTTTTTCGAGCGTATGTACATAAGTATGAGTGTTTAGATGTACAATATAACGTCCTTTATCATTCGTACCGCGAAGAAGTGGGATAAGGAAGGAGTGGAATAAGTTGCTCGCGTCGGTATTCCCGTTCGATTATAACGTAAATGTCTTCTAGTCAAGAGTATATAGGCTTTTATTAAATTAGTGCGCTTTACCATCAAATACTATGTCGCCACTTCCATCAGGTGGTTTCGTAGTCAAGCGTGTGAATAGGAATATTTTGTCGCCATCTTGTGACGTAACGGCCGCTAAAACACTTTAAAGAAATGAATAGATGTATATTTAATTGATAAATTTATTAAATGACAATTTCCAGATAATTATAGAACAAAGAGAAACGAGAATAGGTACAGAACAGGAAATGTAAATGCAGGTATAATTAAAAAAAAAATAAAAAAAATCATAGATTATTCAGGAAATAAAAATACCGTGCAAAAAATGCACAAGCGAAATAGAAGAAAGTTGAAATTGTACTGAAAATAATATCAAATTAAAATACTTAAAAACACTGAGTGAGTCATCAGTTGGCAGGCAACGCGTTGTTGACACATTTCACTAGATGACCCGTTTCCTCGCTTATGTCTTAAAAATTCCCTGCTCTTTATTTTACTTTCTTCACAATTCCTTTGATATCATTATGTAAAAGCGCTCCTAAAGGAAAAGTGTGTTATGGTAATTTGTCGATCATTAGGGGTTCTTTTCAACGCGAATATTTAACATAATTGAACACGTCGCATTATCCAACTTCCATCTTCGAGTACTTTACAAATTTCTATACCTTTATTTCATTAATTTTTATTTATTATTTAACCTATCGTTTCTTGTGAGTTTTACATTTACACATAGAAAAATTAATTCTGAGTAAATAGTCTCCGCCGCAGCTTCGTCCGCGTAGAATTTTGATAAAATATAATCTGTGTTATCTCAGAATATAATCTATCATTTTGTTTAATTTCAATAACGATCCATTCAAGAGTATTTACGTTAAAAAGTAACAAATATCCATCCTCACAAACTGCCGCATTTATAATATTAGTAGGATACTTTAATATTTT
>DWJZ01003373.1:0-17211 GCA_018249125.1 Asbolis capucinus
AAACTCCCCGGCATGCAGGTTTCCTCACGATGTTTTCCTTAACCGTTAAAGCGAGTGACATTTTAAATGAAAATGCACATAATTCCGAAAAGTCAGAAGTGCGCGCCCTGGGATTCGAACCCGGACCCCCTGAGTAGGAGGCCGAACTCATAACCACTAGGCTATCACCGCTCAAAACTTTTTACAAATAAATAAAAACAATTCCATATTAAAACAAAACAAATATAACAATTACTGTTATAAAAACGAAATCTTTAAACGTTGTGCGTAATGAAGTAGGTTTATAGAGTAAGAACGCTTTAAAATGCTGAGAAATGTGTCGTCAAGATGTCATTGTACTTGGTCGTGTCGAGAAGCTGGTGAAATTGGATACGATTGGCATGGTTCTATTAGTTACAAGGTTTGATATCGTAGGTCATATAGAAATAGAAGAACCCAGAAAGGTAGGAACAAAGGTCATAAGGATATATCAGGAAAATGATCCAAAAGCGAAAGTTTTAGTATTCTTATGTACAAAGGTCTACCCGCAGCTTCGCCCCCGTGGTCGTATAAAATCAGTAGTAGCCTATGTATTATTTCAGACTGTAATCTATCTCTGTGTCAAATTTTATTCAGATTGGTTCAGTAGTTTTTGCGTGAATACCTAGCAAACATCCATCCTTCCTCACAAACTTTGACATTTATTTTATTAGTAAGTTCAAACACCATCCGATCTGGTGGACTACTGACCTGAAGGAAACAGCGGCATCTGATGTATTCAAAAGGCACAGATTTGGATTTGGGCTAATGAAAGGATTGTATCAAACAAAACACCGTTTCGGTAGAAAAATCCTCCTGGCCAAATCAATTCCTAAAATTTTTCTCAGAGTTGTTTCAATTTTGCAGATTCACGTCTTGATTGAACACACGATTGAACGTCTTGGAATATCTTGACTCCATACGGTCACACAAACGCTGATTAGTGATAATTAATACTTACCAAAGATGAACGGCCGCATCCTGCTGTTGATGCACCTTTTTTGTAAGCTGAAAGTGTAAAAAACGATGATAATATTAATTTGCAAATTATTATGGTGATGTCATCATGTGGGGCAGACGTGAAAATAATTCTCCCCCACTTTGTCAGGGGTATTTGGGTAACTAATAAAATGTTTTTTTAAGATTTTATTATGACCTTCTTTGATGTTATATGTGTGTTTGACCATGAAAAATTATGACTTTCTAATACTTAGTCCTCTTTATAATAACACTTCCGAAACGGTGGTAGTTTAAAAAAAATGTTCATAAATGTATTAAAAATGAAACATTAAATAAATAATTTTGAATTTGAATTTAAGGGTCTACGTTAGGCTGCACAAAAACGGACGAACTTAACAACATAACAATGCCTGTTTTATAAAATTAACCCATAAACAATACTAAGTAACTTTTGACAATACTTTTATTATCTTGAAAAATATTTATCTGAACAAGAACAATAAAAAGTTGTCTGTTATTTCGTAACTTTCCTAAAGAGCTTCACGTACAAATGTACGTGCAACCGATGTAGACGATACCCGCATAGACTAATGAGGCCCATAACAGTGTTCCATTTCCTCATTATACAACTGTACACACGACAATCAACAAATTTTATATATTTATTAAGATTATTAAGGTACTAGAAACCCTGTTTGCGATCGAACATCGACCATTTCGTATGTGTGCGTTGAACGCATGTTTCTAACACATGTATTGTGCGTAATACTTTTATTAATTAATTTAATGTATTTTCAATGCGTTATTAGATGAAATATTAAGTTTTTGCACTCCTCCGTACAAATTTTAACTGTGCAAATTGTTCTTCCGATCGTGTAATATTCGTAACAAAGTTTTCGCTTCACGTTTTTATATAGAAAATTTCTTTACTCTCTCTCTCCCTTTCTCTCTAATATGATAGGTTTAACGAGTATTGAAAATAATACAAATGTTAATCATAATTATTTATAGATTTATTAGTGATCTCATGTGTAAAACCTGCTAAGTGTGATCATAATCTGCGTTAGCAAACAAGTTAGATTTGCTTATAAAATATCAGACAGATGTCCACGATACCTAAACACACTCGTACATAATATATTAGAAGTATGACATACATATTGGAAAGTGTCAGTAACATCGCCAAAGCAAGTTGGGCATACAGAAAAAACATACGGACTTCCGTCACATACTTACATGATTTTAACAATAGAATGCACTTAAAACTGCACAGTTTTTAAACGTAACGTCACAAAAACTAAAACGTTTGCGCGTGCGCAGAGCTCGATGAAGAGTGACGTGCGCGGAAGCCAGCCGACCAAGCTTTATATCAACATTTTAACAGTTATGTCTGATAGTACCACAGTACGCGCAGAAGTGGCTTGTAACGTAGTACACACGTATTCTCCGTTACATTGTTTACGTAAAATATAAATTTTGTTTCTAACTACCTGGTTGTAACGTACTCAGTTGCCTCATAAAGTAATCCTCCAGTAGTACTTTCTTGTTAAGTTACCGCACTCAGAGTGGGCAAGAATTACTTACATTGCTACTTAGTATTTTTACTTACTTCTACTTCGTACTTCTAGTACTTAGTATTGTTTGTATACAGATTCTGTAAAAAGCCATTTAAGGAACCATTAACGACTGTGAGGGCAGTTAATTTGTAACATATAAATAATGTTTCACACACTTTCGTGATACTGTTAAGATTGTTACTGAAATAGGACCTAATACTTGGTGATAGGGTTCTAACACTATTACTGGCATTCAAACCAGAAACCCTGAGTCGATGCTCTTCGTAAGCAGTAGTATTTGGGCGAATCATCTGTATATTACGCATCTATGTTCGTGAACTAATTGAATTAAAAATTATTCTCTAAATTCACTTTCGTAGATAAAATGCAATTAGGTATATAGGTACATACCAGCAATTGTTGTTGTTTTTTAATCCCACACATCCTGCACAAGTCTGCAGAGGAATTTAAATGAAGCACCCAAATAAAATATAAATACAATTCACCGAAGTAGCATTTACCCTTTACCTGGCTTTGGGTTTCAATAAAATTTGAATGGTGCCATCAACATGGACCGATTGGAAAAAGGATGAATACAAAGCCTAAGCCGAATGAGTGTATAATTTTAGATATTCGTTACGAATGTATGTATGTGCGTTTTTGTTTTGTGGTCCCAGTTGTTTTTTTCACTTATGGAAGGCAGTTTGTATGAACACTTTCAGACCATTAAATTGTGACAACGTTATTAGATATTTATTTTCTTGATGTAGGTATGCGCCAGTAGGTATTACTGAAACCAGAAGACACGATTCACACCATACTTTGAATTTTATAATGTAAAAATTACAAAAACATTTTAGCAACATTCACACAAACAAAATACACTATACCTTTTTTTAATATTGCATTGGTGTGTATAATAGCTAGATTATTTCAAGCTGTATTTAATAATTATAATGTCTACGAATTAGAAACTTTATAAAGTTTATTAAATCGGATTACAATTCTTCTTAGATAATGCGCTTTACCATCTAAGACTACATCGCCACTTACCATCAGGTGGAATTGTTGTGAAGCATTAACTTATTATATGTAAAAAAAAATGTTGTTGCAAATGAAACTCAGTGAAAAAGATTTTGTAAAGAAGATATAGCCGTAAACGTACCTATCGTATATATCTTATTTGTTACGGTAATTCTAATGGTTCCTAACTCTTTCTCACAGCCGATATCGAGCGTGCGAAATCGAATGAAATACGAAAGAAAACGAAGAAATTGCGAAGAAAGGTCGCATCGTTACTAATACCGTGTTTGAAACACAGATTTTATAGGAAAACATTGAAAAGACAAGCATACATATTAAACAAATAATTTACATAATTAACTATCAACGACAATTATACATACGTAAGTACTACATACATTGATATGTAAATATCTCAGGACAAGTCACACACGGCCATCTGGTCCCAAACTAAGCATTTTACTTGCACTATGGTGATCAGAAAATTGATAAACATTTCTACTCATATATATTTGTATAACCTATGCAGATTTTATTTATTACACTCAGATACAGAACTAACAATCCTGTCCAGCACAGAAAATATTGTTCTGGTTGGGGATTGAACCCACGACCTCTGGCCTAGCAGTCAGGTTCAATAACCACTGGACCAAAGAGTCAAATGGTTAGATACAATGCAAATATATACATACTCATACCCCCTCAGTAGGATTCCCAGTGTCGTTGTTAGAATCTTGCTAATCGACTATGAGACAAAGAAAATTTACAGTATTACACATACCACAATACCCAAAATAATAACCGAAAATAAACATTTATTTTACGACGGCGATGTGATCTTGCTTTTTGTATTATACACACGGACGTTCTCGCGGAAAAAAAGATTATAAGTTGTAAAGTGTGACGTGGAATTTATAAAGATTTCTAATTCTATAAAAACGTGCATTTGTTTTTCAAAATGATAGTTAATCTAAAATGTCTCCTTCTGCAATCAGGTAGGTGCTGTAGATAAATTATTTTGATATTAATTTTTGGAACTCTTTAACTGATACATTTTTCTAGATGTACCAGTTACCCCATAATAACTAGTCTGTTATGACCGGCTGCTCTAGCATAAGTATCAAGTGACCTAAATTTAAATGCCGCAATTTATTCAAATTATATATTACAAAGTAATTATCAGTCTGAACGTAAATTGTAAAATGTGCGTGTATGTTTACAAAGTGTGCTTATCTACTCTTGTCCAGCATGACGGACGATGGCCTTGCCTTGGTCACTAAGTGAGGACATCTGAACCAAGTACGTAGGTCGTTATTATTACATAAGGCAGGACCAACTGCCTTTACATATATCTAAACTGTTATTGAAATAAAAAAACAGATAATGAAAAGAAATGAGGTTTTTTAATAACATACCTACTAACTTTACCGTTAAAAATTTTACCGATTCAAAGAAATCCGCAATCTCTATCATATAATTAATCTGTAAGTGATTAATCTCTGTAAACGCAAGATATTTGTGAAACACCATTACAAGTGCTTTTTGCTAAAGAATAGAAATCAATTTTTTTTTTAATCTGTATTTCTATGCGTATCTGCACGCTAAACTTAGTATAAAAAAATAGTTGGGATAATGTAAAAATTCTTAGAAGTAACGAATACACATTTTAAGGTACCCTTTTTGATGAATTTTACTGTTAATCAATGTATCGAAAATTTGAAATCGAATTAAATGTTATATTGGCGAATACTTGCCCCAGTTGCGAAGCGCCACATCGCGATGATTTTAACATTTTAGCATTCAACGGTCCGACCACTTAATTAACATTAATGGCGCCATTAATTATTCCTTAAGCGTGATATGCAGATTTATGACTTACAAACGATCAGAGTTAAACATTAATTTATTTTAGTATCTTCGGAAGATTAATATAAAATTCAATTTCTACTGCTTAATGACTTTTATGTTTTATAACCTTTTATGAATTAAAAGAAAGTTTAGAATTTGTTTTGGGTTGAAAGAACATATAACTACATCTAATTTTAACTATCAGTAATCAGTCGGCATAAAATGAACTGGGTATTTGTTTTTGTTGCATTTGGTATTTTTGATTCCTCGAGACATTCCAAGACGTTCTTGGAAATAAGCCACAGAAGAATTTAAGACAAAAATACTATGCCTGCTAAGCTCGGCTACCATTTTTTCTGTCTCAAATTATCCCCTAACGGTTATAGAAGGTTAGGATTTGTCAAGTTTAGGAAATTAATTTTAATACATCTTCCACACACAATAAAAATTCTTGTACCAACTTTTATTCTTCTTATGAGTAAGTGGTATATATTACTGCTAACCTTTCATTTAATTCAATTTTAATAAATTGAACAAAAACTTTGTACTAAGATTTATCTAAAAGTTACAAACAAGAACTTATATGTAAAAACAAGATGTTAATCTATAAGAAGGTTACTGAATTAGACATTGCTAAAAACTGCACTTGTTCCAAATAATTAAATAAATACATAATTCAGTCACTCGTATATCTCGTTCCAATACGAATGAATTAAATACGCCTGGAAAAGTGAAATGATTAATTCGAGGCTCGTTTCTCTCAATACCCGTCCTGACTGGTCACTTGACGACTTCGTTTGTATAGATTTCACTTCACAATATCCTACTTAACAACCTGATCCTTTCTTGCATATTCAGATGTAGAAATATGGTTACTATGGATTATTTGTCGAATGGCCTCAACCCATAAATTAACTATTATCCTTTGGGCCTTTTCTCATGACTGAGGAGGCCTAGAAGATTTGGTAAAAAATATTAGTGGATTTTTAAACGGTTGATGTAAGAAACAGGGCTAGATAGTTCGCTCTAATTTATTTAATAATCAAGTCAATTTAGGCTATTAACAGTTCTCGCTCGGGTTTACGCTTTGAAGTGTATCTTGTAATAAAATGTGTTGAATAACTAAGATTACTTTTTCTAGAATAGATTTTTCTGAAACGTTATCTATTTCTTGTTATGCATTGAATTTTTAGTAATATATAATTAAAGCAATATGGATCCAAACATACTCCTTGGAGTATACCCACTAGAATTACACATATACACTATAAAAAAGTAAATATTAGCCTATATTCATTCACAGTAAGCAATTACATAATTACTCGGAACTAATTCTGTCTATTTTCTCCACAGCCTATTCGAAAATCGTAAAACAGTTAAAATTAGAAACAGTGCAGTGTCAAACGCTTATGCTTAAAAGTTAACGAAACCAGTGATACTAAAATACACAGGATCTTGACATACCTATTGTAACATTTTTTATGCGAAACCCAAGACGAAGCGAGCAATTAATAGAATTCCTAAAATATTTCGATGTCTAGACATTGAGCTTGTTGGTTTTGTCATGATGAGCAAGTTAAACTAACCTATCGATATAACTAATAATTTAAAAAGTAAAAACAAACTTGGTAGAACTCTACTTAAGTACATTACGACAACTTCGTCAGAATTTATAAAAAAGCGTTTTTAAAAAAACTTTTCGTTTAAAAACACTATGTAAATAACTCACAGCTTTAAACTGTCACACTACGATATTGTCACAAAACTTATTAAAATATGCGCTTTCGTACGGTAGTTCAAAATAAATATAAATCGTCAAAACGAAAATTTTTAATAAAAAGCTGTAAAAAGTTCATACATTACAAAATTAAATAGTAAGGAATACTTTGGGGGTTGATATAACGGTGGGTAGTACACCACGTAACGAAATTATTTAATATCGAAAAACCCATTTATCATCCATCCATTCTCACAACAGTCCTTAAATGTCCACTGTTCGACGTAGGCTATACAGTGGACTCAATTTTATAGGGGGGTTGGAAAGTCCCCATATAGGCTATTCAATAAGTAGACACTTATTCAAATAATCAATGTACACACTAAAAGGGAATCCACCAAACTCAATCCCTTTGCGGGGCGTCTTCTCTTCTTCATTTTTCATTCTTCTTCTCTTCTTCATTTTTTCTTGTCCTAACACAACATGTCTCCAACTTCACTTCACACTTCACACTTCACACTTCAATAGCACAGAAATATATAGCAGAATGACGGAAAAACTGCAAATATTTTACTTAAACGAAATTGACGGTGTTCATAGCACTGGCGTTGACAGTTCAACTTTAACCACTAGGGCCGCCCGGCGGCGCTCACCTGTAAATAACGAAGAGGGTAGACCCAAAATAGTGCATAAAATTTACTAATCGAATGTGTATTGCCAGAATTAAAATAATGTAATCGATATTACCCAGAAACACGTTACAATTTAAAAGTATCTGTGCTCCTGAGGCTCGTATCTTTTCTATGATTTTGTGTTACTATGAAAATCTTACTGGACTATGTGATTTTTTGCTCCATTGTTCGACTTCGGATTTTGTTTCTTGCACATACGACACCTGACTTTGTTTTTAACGGATTCCGGTTAGTCATTGTCATATCGGAACAAATCCCCTAACCCAGTCCAAACAATGTGGTAACATGGAGTAGATTACGACTCGTAGTTTTTCAGTTGTATGTACAGATGGCGTTTGTTTAAGTTAAAATAAATCGGTACATATGTAGTATATTCTAAATGTTGCATTTATAATTATCAGCATCAATAGTAAAAATAAATAATTTCTTGTAATAGAGTCCAAGCTTGTATGAAGAAGAAATTTCTGTTAAATGCAAAAAATGCCCAAAGCAATAATAATTATTCACGTAACGAAAATAATAAATATAAATTAGCCTAATGGTCTAGAGATTAGTAAATACAATTTACTGTAACCCGGAGGTTGCGTGATCGATTCCTATCCATTAGAATTGGGGTGTCTTAGAATTTCGTATTTTCCCCAATTTATCCCATGCCATTGGGAGCATCGAGTAGGCGAGAGTTGTTAGAAGCATAAAAATTTGTGGTTCGGTTTGTGAAGCCGTTGGGCTTGCTACAAGCCAGTTGCGGCTAGCTACCAGCATTATTCTGGCTAAGGGCTTGAGAGCCAGTACTCCACTTTTTCTGCCCGTCCTTCGTCATCCTAATTCCCATTCTTCCCCTAAAGCGATCTTAAGGACGCGTGTCAGGACAACATAACAATGTTGTTCGTGTATCTGGGGTCAGTTGGTGTCGTTATTGATTTCGATTACTTCAGCTTAATGCTTCCCTTGTTTCTTTCTCTTCCTGATGAGAGTGGTAACACCCCAGTCTGGTGTTGCTGATGTCCATAGGCGGCGGTGATCACTGAACATTAGGTGATAAGTTTAACTTCTTATAACATATATTTTTTAATTTTTTTGTGATAAACAAAAATATTTAAAAGAAGAATTAAGGTAATTTAAATAATAATTCCGTTTTATTTTAATATTTATTATTCTATTTTCCTTACGAGCTAAGACTTTATTAAAGCCTAGTTAGAATAACTATCCCAATCTTCGTAAAGAAAATGTTCGCTTCTCTTTTTTTACTGGCCGTACTGGATCTGTAACAAAATATGAATAAATAAATTCGAAATAATAAATAAAAATAACCATAATTATATTTAAATATGTCTGCACTGTGACCCATCGGATTATTTCATAATTTACTAGCTGACTCAGACGCTGTTCTGCTCAATTAATCAAAATGTTTTGAACCAGCTGTGCCCACTAATCCTATTCACGGAATTTGTTTCTTTGATAAGCTACAAGATTGTTAATTTTTTTGACTAGCTATGACACAAGGGATTTGATTCAGGTGGGGGACACTGGAGACTGGGGAAGGGGGGTTCTAAGTAAATATTTTTCAGGTACTATTTTGCTATAAATTTAGTTTATGAGGATGGATTGATGAGTTTGTAACTTCTTAATATAAAAACTTCTCACCGAATTTAAATGAAATTTGGCAAAGGGTAATTGTAGTCTGGACATGATAAATAGAGTACTTTTTATCAACAAAGGACGTGGGTGAAGCGCACGGCCGAACCCTAGTTAAAATAAACTTTAATTTAATATGAAGCGTTCATAGCCCGGCGCGTGTTTCGATTATAGGCGATCCAATAAGATAAGCTACAGCAAGCTTGGTACGGTGACCGCTATTGGCAATAAATTCATGAGCGCTTCCGTGCTTCGGAGGACACATAATGCTATCAGTCATTATTGTTATCGTTAGATACTCGTAGGAGTCACAAAATGACGTCGGAGGCTATCGGGCAACATAAAAACTTCTAACACTTGCATTGATCACTAACTACCAACTTGGCTTTCACAAATAAACAAAGAGGCCTGATTTCAGTTGTGGGTCAAAGAATAAGGCCAAACTTATTCAATTTAAAGAATCTATACGTACTCGTATATAATAAAGAGGAAGAATTTGATTGTTTGATTGAGAAGGCTCCGATACTACGGGTCCGATTTAAATTTCTTTTACCATTAAAATCCTACACTATCCCTGAAAAACATAGGCTACAAAATACTTTCAAAAATTTTAGGGGGCCGTATGAAAACGTAGAATAAAAATCCTTCTATAGCGTACGCTGCGGAAATTATTGACAATAGAGCAAAGTGATTGAAAGCAACAACGTTTTTCTAGGAATTGATTCTTCCGAAACGAGACGAGGAAGTCTCTAGTATTTTATAATTTATCACCTGATTTGACAGAGTCCTCTTGAAACACCGTGGGCTCCTCAATCTTGCCTTCCAACAGAACTAATCCTGAATCGTTGTCTCGTATAAAGAACAGGAAGGGTCGATCTACACGGAGTTGCACCCCGTTCTCCATGAGTGGTATGACCATTGCGGATGTGGCTGCTGCGGCGACTGTGCCCTGTTCGTCCACTGTCATCTGTACCTTATGGAGCACGCTGTTCAGTATCGGCGATCCACCCTCATACATCGCTGAAAGATCTGCGTCCTTGCTAAACAATGTGTTCATATGCATCTGTAAGTAAATTAATAATTTTTACTGTAATAAATAATTGTCAAATCGAACCGTACGAAGTATATTAAGTTTAAGTTTTAACTGCCGCACTCAGAGTCACTTAATGATTAATTAAATCGCTCCTTAGTACAGAATATTTATAGACTCATTAATTAAGTAGCCATTGATGAGTGTAACAGTAAGACTCCCATAGTTATTTGTAAATGAAGTTAATAAAAATCATGTTAAAAATTACACTGATCTTCATTAACAAAATACATTACTAATCGTGTAACAACCAATTTCATGAACCCTAATTGCTTAAGTCGTAACGCAAAACTTAGCAAAAAACATCTTTTTCTATGCGATCATTGCCTTGTATATACAATACTCCATTAATAATTACCTAAAATATTTTACTAATAGGATTGTTTACAACTTTGCGATTATTATGTTGTATAAAATTATGGGTAATTTTATATGAAATCAGTCACAAAACCGTCGGCTTCGGTTGCTATAGATATGTATATAGCAGTTGCTGGTCCCGTCAGGGTTTTGGACATCGAAAACACTTCGGATTTCACCATGCAGTTCTGAAATCTTCAACCCATTAATGAACTAAAGTCAAGGAACTTACATTTTTTAGTGCAGCCACCATATTTTCATTATAATCCACGCTGAACTTAGGCATGTTCAAGAATACTTCATTTGGTTCCAGAAGCTGTGAGATTTGAGGAAGACTCATGTAAGGAAGGTCTCTGATAACTGATGCAAGTCCATCCCTGTCTACTGGTACCAGCAAGATCATGGAATAACGTTTGCCCTGGAAAGAAAATTTCAGATATTTCATTCTACAATTTGCTTCTAACTTTTAGTGTATCGTAAAACTCCTGACTAGGCGTAAGGATTTATATTTGTCCGTCGATGTATGTATATCTGTGACAGTATGTCTAGGAATTTAAACATTTTTTCTTACGCGACTACGTTATTTCTAAAAGGAAACAGTAGCAATTTTATACAAATGGTTATTTTTACTACAGATATGGTGACAGAGTGTAACATTTCAAGATCCTGGTGTAATTCGAAGCCGCACAAAAAATCAAAATAGAAATTATGGCAACTATACTTAAGTGCCATAATAAGCCTGTATTCTCACATTGTGAGAGGAAACCTTAGCCCAGTATTGAGACAGTTAAGTGTAGCGACTTATTTCATACTGTTAAGTCGTTTCATATCAAACGTCAAATATTACAATTCGTCATGGTACCGCCTGTTACCTCTTGCGTTTCAACTTATTCCGTTGCTAACTTTATATAGTACTCATATTTACATCAAACAAACACAAATTATATGTATATTTAGAATGGATGATACAGGAAAACCTTGAATTATAAACGAGTCACCTCGTGTTTTACTACCTTCAGCGAGGTAAGCCATAATATTTTTTGATATAACTAGATTAATCACATTGGTTGGTTGGTGGTTGGTGGGGCTACACAGATCACTAACTCTACTACATCACAAAAATAACATGACAATCACAAAAGGTACTACCTCAGGAACCAGAGACTTCATATTAATGATGTAATATCCCTAAGAGAATTAATAAAGATTATTATTAATCTGTTCCCTAATTCTTATTATTATATATATTATGTTTTCTGATGGTTATATGGATAAAAGGAGTACCAAGAGTTTTTTTCCTATTATTCTAGCAAAGTCGATGACTTGTAGATAGGAATTGCCTACTGAGACTTTAGGCAATACCGCAGGATTAGTTCTGGATTTTAAATCCGTAACCAATTTGAAATAAGAATGTATGAATATTGTGTATGTAATGTTCTGACTTTCATTAAGTTAGGTCGATGTTCCTATGATGAAATAGAGTATTTTGAATTTGACTTTTGATTTATTTGACTTTTAAGTCTTAAGGCAAACAAAAAAGCCGGTCAACTGCCACATGCTACTGGACACACATGCTACTGGACACACATGCTACTGGACACACATAATCACAAGCCATAGAAATTAGCAACAACAAAGCAATCATCGATGCGTTAAGAACCAAAAAGGAACTTATAGACCCACTTCTTAAAATGAAGGAAACCAAGACAAAAGCAGTACATCGTTTGACCAACCGGAATAAAAAATGATACCCAGATACACCAGCAACGCAACATACAGCTCAAGGACAGATATCAGAAGACGAATCGAAAAAAAATATCAAAAGATGACTAGAAATAATTACTAGGTATCAACTAACTAAGCAAGGCGATTCCCTACTTTGAATATAATTTAAGGGACTTTTATCAAAAATTCCTATTAAACTTAAAGTATTTCAATATTGTATTACCTGATAAGGCAGTTCAACAGCATGAGCCCTTAAATTTTCAACATAAGCATAATTCAGTTCCGCAGAAAGCGACATCATGGCGACATCGATGCAGGTTCCTCTAGCGAAGAAGGAATCCTTATGAGTGAGATGAGGGTCAAACGCGCGTTGCCAAGCTCCTTTGAAGAACAAGGCGTTAGACAACACCATGTCTGATGTTGGACTGATGTCCGCTGGAAAAAAATAGGTTGCTAATTAGTTGTGCTGATTTACAATAGCGTAGAATATACTAAGATAGAATTGGGTGACGTCACATCAGTGAGGCCCATTTTTCTTTCATTCCCAAAACCAACCTAATAAATTAAGAGTTACGCTATAAGATAAAATTAAGTATTCATCTGTAGAAGGGGTTGGGCCATCGCATATAATAGGACTCCACGAAGTACCTTTTAGTATAAATAGCTACGACACTGCTGGTTCATGAAGCTCGCCTAGCTTCCTATCTTGCTTGAGTCAGCCGCCAATTGAATTGTGCCATTTGGATAATGCATGCTAATAATGCCACATATACTACAACAATTTTGTGTAGATACATAGAAAAAATAATCTTTTCTGATCTTTTTGCGGAGACTGGTGCCATTAGGTTTATCAATCAATCAATAAATTCAATAAATATTTTAGACAACTCACACCCTGACTCTGACCCGAAACTAAGCGCTAGCTTATACTATGATAATCAGGCAACTAATAAACATAACATATATGTATATGAGATACTTATTAAATGAGATAGACCACTTCGTTTTAACGACATATTAATAAATTTAACGAAAATTAATGTTTCTCTAAGTTAAGAGACTAGACTTTTAATAACTTCGTCCACCTTACCATCATCTAAGGCGAAATCTCTGAAACACCACCTACAGGTGTCATCAGTTAAAATCCTAGGCAAGCGTAAGCTAATTATACATAATTGTACGATAATACAAATAACATACTTCTCAGTAAATCTTAAAGTTCATCTTAAATCATATTATAGAAAATCATTAAATACTTACCAGGTCCAACGATATGGGTAATATGTGCTTTGGTATTAGCACTGGTCCAACTATTAATTAGATTGGCGACTGCGGGCGGGTTCCTGAAGTCTGCATACCGTACCTCTGAGTTGTATACCTTCCTCATCATCACATCATACTCTCGCTTTAGTTTAAGCTTATCAGAGACGAATACTGCGTTCGCATTATGTAACAGTGTACCTGTTTTGTTTGTCTGAAATTGAATGAAATCTTTATGCGTTTCGTTTAATTCTTAACTATTTATTTATCTTTGCTTAAATTCTAACCCTCAAAACAGAATGTGCCCATGGTGGCCCACTAACGAGCACGGATATCTTGTTGTTGAAGAAGAAGTATACATAATACTTCAATGTGAGGGGATAAAAGGGTTTACTTTTACTTTACTTTTGATTTACTTATGTTACTTAAAGTACCTACTGGAAATGATCGTGTTTTAACGGCTTTTATAAATACTTTTTGCAAAGACTAACGGGCTTTATTTTTTTTGCTCAATAAGTAAAACCATCGGTCAAAGAACGGTTGGTAACATAGTTATTAATCAAGTGTCCATCAAGACACTTCGCAAACAGGCTTTTATTGTACAAAAAAATGTGAGACAACTTAAGCTATGTCACCACTCACCGCATAAAAAAATGTAAATACATAATAGACATCATATTATATTAAGAATCTTCCAGGCTAATTCTTAAAATATCAAGCCCGGAGTGATTCCGTATATTTTTCTATACAATTCTCTACATCATTTGACTGAACTTATATGATAAAGTATGCAGTAAAAGTATGAAAAAAATAGTAATAAATCAATTGTTTATGTTAACACTCCTACCTTTAGTAAAGATATATATTGATTAAGTTCCTCTCGGTACTCTTCCTTTTTCGGTGACAATCTCAAAGCATTTCTGATTTCTATCTCTGTCTCTCCTTTAGCACCCTCCAGTATCATTGCTAGTGTTGACTTGATACTGGCAGGAGATATAATTACATTACCCGTTTTATCTTCTGTAGTATAACGAAGAAGATCGATGTCAAAAAAATTTAGGCGCGAATTTCCGTTTATTCGTCCGCCTTCACAGTTTAAAATTTGAAGTGTGGATATTACACATACTGGAAAATGAAAGACAGTATAAATATTCCTTAAGTTATACCGAGACTCGTAAAAAGTTAACTAAAGTAGGCATTGAAAGTAAATAAAGAAATCTAAAAGGATTTTTTTATTTATATAAACAAAGAAAATTGTTATTCTATGTTTAGAATTAGAATCTAAAAACATAAGAAATCTAAGTAATTATCCCAAAACAAGCTTAAATAATCACCAAATCGTGTCTCAACATCTTTTACGCATGGGGAATTTTCAATAACATAAATTAAGCAGGACCGGTTTTCGCATGTGCGACATCGTCAATAATTTAGTAGGCAAAGATTATTATAAAAATAAGCTGAATACGCTACGTCACAATTTACCAACAATATGTTTTCTAAAGATAGAGCCAAGTCATTGTCAAGAGAATTACAATCACCTTAGCTTATTCTAATCTCAAGCGCAGACAAATAATAAGTTATTATTGAAATTTACTCACCAATAAACGACCTCGTATCCATATTAGTGTTTTATATCTAAATCACTTCACTATAAAACAACTTTTAAATTAAATTTTCTTTAGTTACAAAATAAGCGAACGATTTCATTCAGTGCGAGACCAAAAATGTTTTTGCAGAGAACCTCATAAACAAATATGATACGATTACTAGAATGGAGATTGGGTTCTGAACAAAGTATGGAATTACTATAAAGCATGATGCATACTAGAGCGAGATAACTTATTGAGGACAGGAAAACATCAGGATGTGTTTACAAGGATATAACTGAGTATTTTTGAAATTGATAAAATTCCATGATTAAAGAATGAAGCCCTTATTGACTTAAGAAGTGTCAGGGTTGATGCTGGAGACGATTTAAGGGCCTTTTTTTGCCAATCTAACTTTTCATGAGCATTTATACCAAAACTGAGTACGGTTCTGTTAAATTGGCTATTAGCGTTCTGTATTCCTCGACAACTTCTTGAGACTTATGGCAATAAACATTCAAAACCGACTCAGTTTCATACTTTTTTGAAACATTCATTTCAATGGTATATATGTATACGATTTCTACTTTTTTTTTTGTACTGGTTCTTTTTTATATGTTTCTTTATTTCTCGTGAGATGTTTCTAATTAATAACGGATTTCATTAAATTTGGTACATTGACACTAAGTTTCGAAGTTAAATATAAATTTACCTATTTTGTATTTGCTTATCAATTAATTTAAAAATTCTTTTAAAAAATAAACATCTTTAATTCTTTTATTAACGAATTCTTTTAATAACATCAAGGTTGTATATCTAAAGTGTTAACCTTAAATAACCTTAAAAATTATAAATGTCCCATTGGGACAAATCCTTAGGAAGGCTTTGAAATATGATTACGTATATATACATAATGCCACAGGAACTCTTATCATATATTCATTAAGTCAGGTGCTATTTCTAAACTTATAAACCACGCTTAGTACTATGTAATAGGAAATATATTGACTAACAATAAAATGTAATAAGTAAAACGAGTTTTGTGACGCGGACGGGATTTTCATAATTCTCAAAGAACTGCGACCTGTTAATTGCTTGTTGCGTCATTTAAAAACCGAACTGACTGTAGGTGCATTTGTTGTCTACTCATTTGGAAAATACCCTCTATTTTATTTTTTATCTTTGCCTTTTTGTTTTTCATACGGTAGTTATCTATATTCGGTTATTTTTATATATTCTTTTATTTAACCTATAAGTTAAGCTATAAGCACACATGTAATAAAATTGTTAATAAGGCATATATTGTTTATGTGTGCGGCCTAATTTCCATATTAACTAACATTTTTGTCGCAATATTATTGGAGATGCGATATCAGAAACTACAGGTCAGAATTGAAAAAATCTTTTTGTTGAATAGTTCTTTTACCGAGTAACGATAAGGGATACTTTTTATCCCGGCAAACGGATTTATTCCCACGGGATAACAGGTCAAAGTTAGTGTAGCAACTCTGACACCACCGGTCTAATTTAGATGAAATTGGCCACAATTATATAATATATAACGGGGTTACTCTTTGGATACTTTTTGTCCTGGATAACAGTTTACGTGAAAATTAAACATTTATATGGCAGAACCTCTACCATACGAGCTAAATGATAATACAATGGGATAATATATTTTATATTTCTTTTGCTGACAAGCATAATATATTAGAAGGGGACTTTTTTATACGTAAATACCCAA